>APFE030565450.1:13216-109391 GCA_000404065.3 Pinus taeda | reverse complement strand
CAAAGCTTTGCCTTGGTCATGCAGAAAGAATTTGAAATGTCCTTGCTGGGAGAACTGACATATTTCCTTGGTTTGCAAATCCAACAAAATGAAGGAGGAATCTTTTTATCTCAAACCAAGTATCTCAAACAGATCTTGAAGAAATATGGCATGGAAGATGCAAAACCAGTATGTACACCCATGGTCACAGGATGTAGCCTCAATGCAAATGATGAATCTGCAGCAGTACATCAACCAACCCACAGATCTATGATTGGAAGTCTACTTTATTTGACAGGTACCCGACTGGACATCATGCATGCAGTAGGAATAGTTGGAAGATTTCAGGCAAATCCAAAGGAGACGCATCTTCAGGCAGTGAAGAGAATTTTCAAATATCTTCAAGGGACACAAAATTATGGCTTATGGTATCCTAGAGATACAGATCTCACACTTCATGCTTATACAGATGCAGATTGGGCCGGAAGCGTGGATGACAGGAAGAGCACAAGTGGTGGTGCATTCTTTATGGGTTCTAGATTAGTATCTTGGTTTAGCAAGAAACAGAGTTCTATTGCCTTGTCTACAGCTGAAGCAGAATATGTTGCTGCTGCATCTTGCTGCACTCAACTCCTTTGGATGATGCATTCCTTGCAGGATTTTCAAATCACTTGTACACCACCTATCTCCATCTTATGTGATAATACAAGTGCAATCAGCATTTCAAAGAACTCAGTCATGCATTCAAAGACCAAGCACATACCGATCAAGTATCATTTTCTCCGGGAACAAGTGCTTGAACAAAAGGTCAAGCTGGAGTATGTTCCTTCTAAGGAACAAGTTGCTGATATACTCACCAAACCACTACCCAGGGAGACCTTTGAATACCTCAGGCAAAAGCTGGGGGTTGTTGATGCATCATCTTGTTGTTGAATCTCTTTTGAGTGTTGGTTATATGCAAGGTTCATCTCGTAATATGCGTACATGTGCTGGTTTACGGATTGGTCAAAGATCGAATGGCACAGGTTCAGGGGGAGCATATAATGCATTGTTGGCATTATGGTAGCACAAAAGGAGAACATGGATGCTGATCTAAACATGGCTGCAATATGTCTCTAGCTCAAAGCATGGTCGTTTATGGTGTTTGGTGGATTATGATTCTTCTTTGCAGATCTCGTTTATAGTCAGGGGGAGCATGTTCTTAGGGGGAGCATACACCCTTTTCCCTTGATGTCAAATGGGGAGAATGATGTTGAGGATCTTGAGGTTGCCATCAAGTCCAAAGGGGGAGATTGTTGGCATTATGATTCTAGTATGGCTCTATGATACAGGTGTTGTACTTGATGGAAACTCTCTCAAGTGGAAATGGTCTGTTCAGGCTCTCAAAATGATGGAAATTAAGAGGCTCGCAGGTGAATGGTTCAAAAGGTGCGGACCCGCAGGTTCGCCATCCAGGAGGTGCGGTCATACCCGCAGGTTACCAGTTCAGAAGGTGTGGAACCCTAGTTCACTCACTTCAAGGCAATGAAGCGTGCTCACGTGGGGTTTCTTATGTTTGGCCCGTGGTATTTAGCCCGCCATTTCTGATGCTATGGTTTTGGCTCGTGGTATAGTATCTATTTTAGCCCCGGTTTGGATCCCTTATATTGATTATTGATGGTTTTGTCCCATGGTGTGAATAAGGGCTTGACTATAAATAGGGAAGGAGATCACTTGGCTAATGTATCTTTTCAATTGAATATCTTAAGATCTGAAATATTGGGTTGTCAATGTAAAATGCTTGATCTAAATAAAAGTAAATTTGAAGGTAAATCTATGAAGTCGTGATCTCTAAGGCGCATAATCAGATTTGTGGATCTGACTGACTCTGGCACATTGGAGGACTGTAAATTTGGCCCTAATCAGAAGTTCGCAGGCGATCCATAGGTGCAGTGTGGGTGTACACTGCTCAGTAAAAGGTTTAGTACGGGAGTATGCTGCGAAACCAAAGGTGTAGTGCGGGGTACGTAGCGTAGGAGAGGGCACAGTGCGGGGCACACGTAGTACAGAAAAGGGCGAAGTGTGAGGTACGCAGGCGAGAAGAAGGCACAGTGCATGTGTACGCAGTATGTCAGAAGCAAAGGTGTGGATCTGAAGAAAAGTACGCAGAGCAGAAGAACAACTAGTGCGGATCTGCGCAGTTCAGTCTCAGAAGAGCTGCAGATATACGCAGGCTCCTGTTGGTGAAGTTGCGGTCTTATCTTGAAACTATTGTTGATTGTCCTTTATCTATTGCAGCAGAGTTCTGGGTTTATATTTCTGGTACTTCTTTTCTGTTTACAACATTCTAAAGAGTTGGGTGATTCATTGGTTCATTGTATAAGGAGATTGGGTGATTTTCATGTACTTGATGATTATTTAATGTTCATGGATCCAGTTTGAAAATTTATGAAACGTGGTCCTTAAAGAAGTAAAAGAGAAAAAGGGGGTTGTAGCTCCCTTCCAAGAGAGACTGGAAAATGAGAGAGAGTTGTAGCTCTCTACAGGTTGCAACCTGCGTACTGGTAAAGGACTGCACCAGTACAAGATCATTGTAAAATAAGTTTCTAATTGAAAGAAGATAGATACATATTGCAGCAGGTGGTTTTCACCCACATTGGGTTTCCACCTTATATCTGGTGTTCTTTGGTGTGACTATCTGTTTTTCTTGATTCATGCTCATTATTATATACAAGTTAATGATCAATAAATTAATCAAGGCATATTGAAAAGAATTTGATAATACTGATTCACCCCCCCCGCCCCCTCTCAGTATTATTTCCAACAACTGAGCCAGAACTATGAAGTGGAGTCACCAAGAGGTTCGTCTTGTCGTCAGATAGATGATTACAAATAGAAAAGTACCTAGACTTTGTCTATCATCAAAGCTACATCTATGCCATCTCCCAAGGAAGTTGAGCTTCAGTCTCCTCTCCTCGGGAGTGGCACCAATTAAGTTATCACTCTAGGAAGCTCTCCTAGGTTGCAGCTCGGAGATGCATGGTAACATACAATCTTCAATATTGTTCTCTAAACTATTGGAATGGATGATGGTTTGGATCAAGACAAATAACTATTTCAACTTTGTTTTTACTCAAGACATGCATGAACATCCTCAACTTTACAAGGCTTTAGACTACTAATGCTCAATAGTTTGTAGATTCAATGGATAGATGGAGAATACCGAATGTACCAGCAGATGCATATATAAACACATATGAATGGTCAGCTACAGGAAGTAAATGAAGCTTGCAAATATAATTTATCAACATAGAGATAAGATGACAATTATCTGGCATTAAACACAGAAGAAACATGAACAACCTATTCAAGTGCAAGCTTAGAACAAAAGAGAAAATGGACATTGAACATATAACAACAGAAGAAGCTTATATTACTAGAATGAAGGTGAGAAGCTTGAGTACCAAAGTATCAATAGTCTCTAGAAGTTGAACCCTTTTTAATTTGATCTTACAAATATTTAAAGGAATGTTTATAATGCTCCCGAGCCTTTTGAGGCTTGAGAGGTCTTAATCTATTCCTCTATCTTGTTAACTGTTTGATGCCCTGACTAGGCAAGAATGGCTTGGAGGTTTCTTCTTCCAACAGAAGAGTAACTGCATTTTGGTATTCTGGCTATGCTAGTAGGGAGCTCTCTTGTGCCAAATATTCCCCATGATCTCTTTGGGTTGATTTAGCTGTGTTGCATTGTGCTTTTTCCCTTTGCGGCCTCTGTTCACCGGCCACTCTCTCCGGGCTGAATCCCTCTTCTGGAATGAAGATTTTTAGCATTATGACACAGGTTTGGTGCTATGACACAGGTGTTTTCCTTGATGGCAACTCACTCAGATGAAATATCATAGTTCAAGATCACAAAATGAAGGAAAGAGAGGTATATGAAGGTTCCCCTTAACCAAACTGCATATACATGGGGGATTGCAGACCAAAAGGCGTGTATGCATATACACGCACTTTCATGCAAGGAAAAGTGCGTACATGTTGGAAAACTAGGTTTTGGTTTGTGGTATTTGGTCCATGGTATTTTGACCCATGGTATTGGTCCAAGGTATGTTACATGAGGTGTTTACCCTAGGTATTTGGTCCAAGGTATTGATTCTAAGTGGTTTTGGACCATGGTATTGAGTAAGGCCTAAGACTATAAAAGGAGGAGGAGATCATTAAGCAAAGGCACTCAAGTATTGAATATCTAATGAAGAACAAGATCTAGAATACTGGTCATTGGGTTATGGTGTATATCTAGATCTGAATCAAGTAGGAACCTGAGCGCTTGAACAAGGATAAGTTCTATTGATGGGTCCAGATCTTAAGGCTTGAAGAGAAGTATCTTTGTGTAGTTTTGATATTTTATTTGGATAATTGGCACATGTCGTAATCTGTAAATCTGATGATCTGGGTATATCTAATGTCTGAATAGTGGAAAATCTTAAATCATCTTTTACAGATCTGTACGCAGGTTTAGTATAGCAAAGGCGCATATACACTCTGGTTCGACATTTCAAAACTACACATACACAGGTCCGCCTTGAGAAAAGTGCATATGCACGCAGGTTCGACACATTTAAGTAGCGTACCTCATAAAATATGTTTTAGCTACTTCTATTTACTATTGAAGTGTTCTAGGTTCTGGAGTGGGTTCTGGTTACTGTTACTGTATTCTGGTTACAACATTTAGAAAATTGATTGTTTGATTCAGTTTTTGTTGGCACCAAGGAGATTGGTTGATGCAAATATGTTTGTTGTTTGATTGATGTTATTGATAGATCTAGTCTGAAAATGTATGAAACGTGGTCCCTGAAAAGAAAAGGTTGTAGCCTTCTATAGGTTAGCACCTATGTACTAGTAAACACATCAGCTAGTACAAGAGCTAAGGGGGTTGTAGCTCCTTTCCAGAAAACGCTGGAGAACAAGAGAAGGCTTCTACAGGTAGAAGCCTACGTACTAGTATAAGGCTGCACCAATACAAAATTTTTAAAAGGAAGTTTCTCATTATAGAAAGATATAGATGATTGCAGCAGGTGGTTTTCACCCACATTGGGTTTCCACCTCATACCTTGTGTTCATTTGTGTGATTTCCTGTTCTATTTACTGCACCTGATTACTAGTTGTATGGTTTTGATACACAGATTAAAGATCAACTAACTAAATTACAATTTTGCAAGGTATACGTTGGTTTCTCTAAACATAGTTGCGTATACACGCAAGTTTCATTAACAGAAGTAGCATATATAAATCTGTTTATGGAAATGAAATATTGTTAAATTGCTAATACTGATTCACCCCCCCTCCCCCCCTCTCAATATTATTTCCAACAACTAGAATTAGAGTAGGTCCTTCAGAAGAAGCTTGATTGCTTGAAGGAAGATCTATCATCATCGGAAGCTACGAAAGAAAGGGATCCATTAAACCACCAATATTTGATGGGAGCAACTTCGTCTATTGGAAGGTAAGAACCAAAACCTATCTTCAATCTATTGGAACAAATGTTTGGGAAATCGTGGAAGGAGGATATACATTTCCATCACCAATTCCTACAAATATGGCAGGTAAAAAGTAGTATGAAACAAATTCCAAGGCTGTTAATACACTATTGGGGAGTTTGTCACAATCAGAATTTGTCAAGGTTATGCAGCTCAAATCTGCCAAACAAATATGGGACAAGATCATTTTAAGCTATGAAGGAGACAATCAGGTAAAATGTGCAAAACTACAATGTCTCAGAATTCAATTTGAAACTCTCAAAATGCACAAATATGAAAGTATAGCTCATTAATTCCTACGTATAGATGAGATTGTTAATTGCATGAAAAACTTGGGTGAAGAGATAAAAGAAGTTACTTTAGTTGAAAAGGTTTTAAGATCCTTATCTTCTAAGTTTGAATCAAAAGTTTCTACCATAGAACAAAAGCAAGATCTTCAGAGTATGACTATGACATAGCTGCACGAAATCCTAGCTGTTGTTGAAATGAGAAAAGGAGGTCCATTAGATATGAGATAAGCCACATTCAAGGCTTCAGTAAGAGAGGAGCTCAATTAATTGGAACACATTTCAGAAGGAGAGGAAGAAGTAAACTTTGTCAAAAACCTTCAACGAGGTTCTGGAAGATTCAGAGGTAAACTACCTTTCAAATGCTTTTCTTGTGGAAGAGTTGGTCATTATGCAGCCAAATGTCCTCATAAAGATAAGCTTGATAAAGGTAAGGAACTGATAAAATGGAATAGAAAACAAAATGTAAGTAAGAAGGGCTACTATACACATGAAGAAAACGATGGTTTATTAAATAGTGATGAAGATGATTATGGTAATGATTATAGAATTTTGATGGATTTTGAAGATGATGATTTCTTGGATGCTTTAGATGAAGATGGTATCTATGAAGAAATTTCTAAACTTAAAATCTATTTAGAATAAAAGAGTATGATTATAGATTCTCTGACATTCCAACTTCCTGAAAGGGAAAAACATAATGAAAAGTTAGAATGTGAAATTGTGGGGCTAAGAAAAGATATTAAGAAAACAAAAGATTTCAATTTTAGATTTGTGAAAGGATCAGAAACTTTAGATGAAATTATCAAAGTGCAGTGTTCTCCTCTGATAAAGACAAGTCTTGGATATACTGAAGAAGCATCTCAAGCACAGAAGCCATCAACCTCCAAAAGCTATCTTCATTCAGCAAGAAGAAGTGAACAGGTTGACAATCGTCAGTAAAGGCATAAATCAGATCACCAGGTAAATCGGGTTCAATCTACTTCAAGGATGAACAAAATCTATAACCAACCACAGTTAAATTAGTCTCAATTTGCTTCAAGAATGAATGTTAATGGAAACTACAATCATTAGGTCAGTAGATTCGATAATGGCCAATGTTTTTCATGTCATAACTTTCGACACAAAGTTGCTCAATGTGTTGCGTACAAGACCATCATGACTAGGGAAGCAAAAAATCAAAGGGATGTGATTGGGATCATGAAAAGGACCTACAATAACTTTTCTGCTCTTGAAAATCAAATAGAATGCTCTATCTATAACAACTTTGGTCATCAAGATTTTGAATGCAGGAGTAAATTTCAGCAAACATCTTAGAAGGAGCAAGCTTCATTGTGTCCCAAAACATGGAGAAAGAAAGAATCGCAAGCAGAAACATGTGGTATAGCCTTGTATGCAGAAGGACAAGAAAATCAGCGGTACATCAATAGTTGATGCTTGAAACACATGACAGGTGAAAAACTGTAGTCATATAATGCCTTAGAAAAGGAAAATAAGGTCTCATTTGGTAATGACACTCCTGCGTCATAAAAGGTAAAGGCTCTATTCTCTTAAAAGAAAAAGTTAAAGCTAGGAATGTTATGTATGTAGATGGTCTAAAGCATAATCAATTGAGTGTCAGTCAAATGTGTGATCAAGGAAATGAAGTAGTATTTTGATCAAATGGATGTGTTGTTTGTGAGATTGATACAAGAGAAACTGTGATGAAAGGTGTAAGAACTCAAAACAACTTTTACATACTCAAGGGAGGACAACAACAGTGCTATCTAAGCAAAAATGATGAACACTGGCTATGGAACAAAAGACTGGGCCATCTAAGCTTCCCTCAAATAAGAAAAGCATGCAGATATCAGGCAATTCGTGATCTTCCAGATATCCACATTCCAGAAAATACAATATGCAAATGATGTTAATTTGGTAAGCAAACTAGAACACATTTCCCTGAAAGGGAAGGATCAACTAGTAAGCCTCTTGAACTTGTTCATACTAACTTATGTGGACCATCAAGGAAAAATTCACCTCCTGGAGAAGAATATTTTATATTGTTCATTAACAATTTCTCAAGAATTTGTTGGATAGGACTTCTAAAGCATAAAGATGAAGCATTTGAAAAGTTCAAATCCTTCAAAGCTTTAGTTGAAAATGAATCAGATCACAAAATCAAATGTCTCAGCTCTTATCGAGGAGGGGAATTTACCTTGGATGAATTCTTCGACTTCTGTGAAGAACATGGAATAAGAATGGAATTCTCTACCACAAGAACTCCTCAAAAAAATGGAGTGGTAGAAAGGATGAACAAAACTATTCAAAAAATGGCTCATGCTATGCTAGGTGAGTTTGGAACTCCTGCAACCTTCTGGGGTGAAGCTGCATTTGCTGCCATCACTATTCTCAACAAAACAAACGTTTGGGTAAACAACACTCAAACTTCACATGAAATTTGGTATGGTAATACTCCTACTGTAAAATTCTTCAAAGTTTTTGGAAGCAAATGTTACATCAAAAGGACTGATGAAAAACTTGGCAAGTTTAAACCTAGAGCAGATGAAGGCATTTTCCTTGGTTACTCTTCCCAAAGTAAAGGATATAAGTGTTATAATAAAAGACTTTGGAAAATTGTTGAAATTATTGATGTTGTGGTTGATGAAGCAGGAAAAACTCCAAAGCAGGTAAAAAAATGAAGATTATGAAGAAGATGAGGACTATCCTTCCACATCAAATTAGACTAATTCTGAAGAAGAAACTAATGAGGCACCAGAAGAATAGATAAGGGTAGGAAAAATGTTCCATCTAGGTATGTTCAAAAGAATCATCCAGAGACTCAAATTTTGGGGCAAAAAGAGGTAGGTGTGCAGACAAGAAGAACTATTATAGAAGCTTCAAGCTATCTAGCATTGCTTTCCTCCTTCGAACCAAAAAATGTAAATGAATCATGCAAAGATGAATGTTGGCTCAAGGCCATGAATGAAGAACTTAAGTAGTTTG
This sequence comes from Pinus taeda, assembly GCA_000404065.3. Classification (NCBI taxonomy): domain Eukaryota; kingdom Viridiplantae; phylum Streptophyta; class Pinopsida; order Pinales; family Pinaceae; genus Pinus; species Pinus taeda. The sequence continues at coordinate 100,624 of APFE030565450.1, read as the reverse complement.
AAAAGAATAATACTTGGGAATTGGTTCCTAGACCTAATGATAAGAATGTCATAGGAACCAAATGGATATTCAAAAACAATCTGAATGAAAATGGAGAAGTTATTAGAAACAAGGCCAGACTTGTTTGTAAAGGGTATTCTCAAAAAGAAGGTATAGACTTTGAAGAAACGTTTGCACCTATTGCTAGACTTGAAGCCATAAGAATGTTCCTCGCTCTTTCTAACTTTTAGAAGTTCAAAGTATATCAAATGGATGTGAAATAATCCTTTCTTAATGGAGACCTCAAAGAATAAGTATATATTGAGAAACCAGATGGATTCATCCTTGGAAATAATCCAAAACTTGTATGCAGACTCAGAAAGGCTCTCTATGGTCTAAACCAAGCTCCAAGGGCCTGGTATTATTGTCATGACAAATACCTTCATCAACAAGGTTTTTCAAAAGGATCAACTGATAGCAATCTATATATAAAAATTGACAATGATAAATTGCTAATACTTGTTGTGTATGTTGATGATATCATTTTTGGTAGCAATGAAGAAGCCATGAGTCAAAACTTTGCTTTGGTAATGTAAAAAGAAATTGAAATGTCCCTTCTTGGTAAGCTCACATATTTTATTGGTTTACAAGTTCAACAAAATAAGGATGGTATTTTTCTATCACAAACCAAGTAGCTCAAGCAGATCTTGAAGAAATATGGCATGGAAGATTCTAAACCAATATGTACCCTATGGTAACAGGATGCAACCTCACCGTAAATGATGAATTAGTAGCAATACATCAACCAACCTACAAAACCATGATTGGTATTCTGCTCTATCTAATAGGTACCCAACCAGACATCATGCCATCAATGGGAATAGTTGGAAGATTCCAAGCAAATCCAAAGGAAGCACACCTTGAGGCAATCAAAAATATTTTCAAATATCTTCAAGGAACACAAAACTTTGGTTTATGGTATCCTAGAGATACAGATCTTACACTTCATGCATATACATATGCAGATTGGGCAGGAAGCGTGGATGACAGAAAAAGCACTAGTGGTGGTGCATTCTATATGGTTTCTAGATTAGTGTCTTGGTTCAGCAAGAAACAAAATTTCAATTGCATTATCTATAGCTGAAGCAGAACATGTGGTTATTGCATCTTGTTGCACACAACTCCTTTGAGTGATGCAAACATTGCACGACATTGACATCACATGCAGTCCACCCATCTCCATTCTATGTGACAATACAAGTGCAATTAGTATTTCAAAGAATCCAGTCATGCATTCCAAGACCAAGCATATACCTATCAAATATCATTTTCTCTAGGAGCAAGTGCTTGAACAAAAGGTCAAATTGGAGTATGTTCCCTCCAAGGAACAGGTTGCTGATATATTCACCAAACCATTGCCTAGAGAGACATTTGAATACCTCAGACAGAAGTTGGGAGTAGTTGATGCATCATCTTGCTGTTGACACTTATCTGTATCATAGAACAATTGTTGTACGCGAGTTTCATGAAGCATATCCACATACATATGGTGGTTGTTGTAGATACAACCATGTATATGTTGGTTTGAAGAATATCACTGGGCTAGACTCAGGATGAAAAGAGTCTGATATAGGTCTGACAATGATCATCTGGCACAGGTTCAGGGGGAGCATATACTTATAATAATGCATTTTTGGCATTATCTTATAAGATCTTGGTACAATTTCACAGTTGTTTTTTATTCAGGTGCATAGGGAGATCATGGTTGCTAGTTTGGATGGTGATTGACAGATGTTGCTAATGACTATCATAGTCTTGTTTTAGATATTTTGTCTCTGTGCAATGTATATCTCTTATTATCAAGGTCATATAACAACCTATTTTTTTTTCCCCACTATGCCTGGGATGGATGATGTAATGTTCTCGTTTTATCATGTATAAACTTTTGGTGTATCCCCACTTGGTTGGGTGGATGAGTCAATCTTGGTATATCACCACTTGGTTGGGAGATGGATGTATGTATGAGTCGTTGGTGATAGGAAGGTCATTTGTGATGTATAAAGTCATGTTCTTCTTGTAGAACATCTTTTCATAGACCTTGCTTATAGTCAGGGGGAGCACGGTCAGCACACTTCAACATATCAGAGAATTTAGCATGTACTTAGGGGGAGCATAACCGTTTGCCCTTGATGAAAAAGAAGGAGAGTGACTTGGGGTTGCCAGCAAGTCCAAAGGGGGAGATCATTGGCATTATGACACAGGTTTGGTGCTATGACACAGGTGTTTTCCTTGATGGCAACTCACTCAAATGACAAATCACAGTTCAGGATCACAGAATGAAGGAAAAAGAGGTATATGTAGGTTTCCCTTGACCAAACCGCGTATACACATGGGATTGCAGACCGAAAGGCGCGTATGCATATACACACACTTTCACATAAGGAAAAGCACATACATGTTGGAAAACTTGGTTTTGGTTTGTGGTATTTGGTCTGTGGTATTTTGACCCATGGTATTGGTCCAAGGTATCTTGTCTGAAGTGTTGACCCCAGGTATTTAGTCCAAGGTATTGATTCTAAGTGGTTTTGGACCATGGTATTGAGTAAGGCCTAAGGCTATAAAAGGAGGAGGAGATCATTAGGCAAAGGCACTCAAGCATTGAATATCTAATGAAGAGAAAGATCTAGAATACTGGCCATTGGGTTATGGTGCATAGCTAGATCTGAATCAAGGAGGAACCTGAGCGCTTGAAGAAGGATAAGTTCTATTGATGGGTCAAGATCTTAAGTCTTGAAGAGAAGTATCTTTGTGTAGTTTTGATCTTTTATCTGAATAATTAGCGCATTTCATAATTAGTAAATTTGATGATCTAGGTATATCTAATGTTTGAATAGTGGAAAAGGTTAAATCATCTTTTACAGATCTGTACGTAGGTTCAGTATAGCAAAGGTGTGTATACACTCTGGTTCACCATTTCAAAACTGCGTATACATAGGTCCGCCTTGAGAAAAGTGCATATGCACATCGGTTAGACACATTGAAGTAGCGTACACCTCATAAAATATGTTTTAGCTACTTCTATTTACTGTTGCAGTGTTCTGGGTTTTGGTTACTACATTAAAAAAAGTGATTGTTTAATTCAGTTTTGGTTGGTACAAAGGATATTGGTTGATGCAGATATATATGATGTTTGTTTGATGTTATTGATGGATCTAGTCTGAGATATTTATGAAATGAGGTCCTTGAAAAGAGAAGGTTGTAGCCTTTTGCAGGTAGAAGCCTGTGTACTGGTATAAAGCTGCACTAATACAAAATTTGTAAAAATAAGTTTCTTATTGAAGAAAGATAGAGATGATAGTAGTAGGTGGTTTTTGCCCACATTGGGTTTCCACCTCATATCTTGTGTTCATTTGTGTGATTACCTATTCTGTTTACTACACCTGATTACTGGTTATATGGTTCTGATACACAGATTAAAGATAAACTAACTAAATTATAAGTTTGCAAGGTATACGCGGGTTGCTCTAAACACAATTGTGTATACACACAAGTTTCATTAACAGAAGTAGCATATATAAATATGTTTATGGAAATGAAATACTATTAAATTGCTAATACTAATTCACCCCCCATCTCTCGGTATTATTTCCAACAAATATATTATTGCACAATGCCTCTAAGGTTGGTTGGCCACTTGTATCGTAACTGAATGGGTTTTCGGCCTTTGAAATCCTTTCAGTCGGCCCCTTTCGTTTAACATAGAGGAATGTTGCAATATTATGGAATTCCACCCAAAATAATGACTATTTTCTGTTTTAAATAGAAAATGCTACAACTGCGATAAATCCTGCCCATCTCTATTCTTTCAGACTTTAAAATTCCTTAAACATGGCCTATTCCGCAATTGGGTCTGCCCTCTGGGTCGCTTTCGCAAGTCGCTAGTGGTCTGTTCCCTATGTATTTGCTTTGTATTCTGGAAAGACAAATCATGAAAATCACATGAAAATGGCTCCCTCCAGACTTCAAATATCATATATTTCCCTTCCCAAACCCTTTCAGGTCCAGGTCTTGTCGCATATCGCAAGTCCAAGATTCCCTTTGTATTTTATAAATACATATCAAATGACGAAAATGCATTGAAAAAGTCCTTTTTGCGGATTTCAAATTTTACGAAATATTATTCAGAACACCATCGAGTCTGGTTCAACAGGTCACACATATAGCTATGCATAAGCCCTGCCCCATGGTGCTACTCCATTATGATATAGCAATGCGATATGATCACAATCGCATATCGCTCATGGCCCGAGCCCATGGTTAGCGCTCTTTGTTTTTCCCACTAGCGATCCTACCTCTGCCGATTGCGACCCACCGATTTGATCATCAGAGATTGCTGATCGGGGGTGTCTTGCACCCAACCTTAAGTCATCCTCTCTATTTGGTGGATTGCGATTTGTTGCTTAGATCTGGGCAATTGATCAGCCAGATCTAATGACTGCTGTGTGTTGGACTCTGTATGCCTTCAATACATGGTTTTTTGTTGTTTTCATGTGTCTTAGCCTCTTGATAGTGTTCTTCCACCCTTCCAAGGGCTTTTGGCATGTGATTGTTTCGATATTTGGATGATCTTAAGCAAATTTTAAAGACTTCAGGAGTGTTTTGGATCCATTTTTAGGCCAAATTCCAACAAGGCTAACATGACCCACTGCTAGGAATCCTACACCAAATGGTATGAGGTCTAATTGGGACTTCTTACCGAGGATATCCCTTGACATGTTGGCGGGTCCAACACCATCAACATTTCTAGTGCTAGAAAGATGGCCAAATGACAAGTTGTGTCGTCTCATCCTATTTTGAACCTTTGCATATCTATCATGGAGTCTTGCACTCTACTCCCTCCATGATGTTTTTTGCATGTCGAATATGTCACTATCACAAGGGATTTCTTTGATCTATTATCCACATACACTTATGATGGTGAAGGTGAAGTGGCTTGGCTTGAGTTGTTATATGACTTCCTTGTGTTTCTTCATGAGGATGATGGATGTTTTGATGAATAGGCCAGTTTGTTGCTTGCATACACACTTTGCGAATCTCCACATCGGTGGTTGTGCAACCTACCAGCTGACAACATGCACTCATTTCAGCACTTTTGTGATCTCATTGAAGATACCTTCTATCATTTTGATCCAAAATATCTTGACCAAAAACTGTTACAACAACGGAAGGCTCCACATGAATTTCCTATAAATTTTTGGCAACGCTTTCGTGATTTGCAGTTTCAAGCTCCAAAGAGCGAGTTGAAGTTTCCTTATCTTTGGGACCGATTCAAGTATTGTGTTAAGAAATCTACTCATCCCAAGAAGAAGTTCAAGCTCAAACCCCACTCAGCATACTTTGGTGATGGAGTTGCATAATCACTAATAGATACGGTCACTGTCACAAGTGATTGTATGCCGTCCTCTCATCAAATGGCTCCATCATCATAGAGTGATGCGGGAGAGCATGAACACACATTTTTTGAACTGTCATGACCTCCTAACATCACTCCTTCCGATGTTTGTATAGACTTGGTTGTGGATCCCATACCTCCTCACATGTATTTTGTACCTCAACCTCCGTCTTCATATTTTGATCATGCTTAAGATGACATTATCTTGTGTTCTTCCATTCCGGGCTCTACACTTGTTTTTAACGAGGATCAATCTATCAATGGAGTTGGTTTTTCACAACCAACATGCACTAGCATTCGTGAAGAGCATGAAAGGGATCTTGAACATCCACCGGAAGCAGGGGATCATCCCTATCTATCCATACCTCCTCTATTTTTTCCCGACATCCTTGATGATCCTACCATCCCTGATTTTTCATGTGCATCTCCATCCACAAACGAACCCATTTTTGATCATTCGCAGGACACACTGGATATCCATCCATCATCTGAAAATGAAGAGGACCAACCTTTCATGAAAAATCCACTCAATATTTCATCTACATTTTCTGAAAATGCAGAGGGTGAATATCCTTTCTTCTCATCTACCCCTCTGTGCAATTCATCAAGTCATGAGGATACCGACCAACATCCTAAGTTTTCTAATCTTGGTTGTCATGATCTCTTTACCTCATCACCTGATCACAATCCTAGTTCACTCATTGTTAATCTGTCTAAGCCAATGGTCTATGATGATATATCTTTGAACAAAGTTGAAACCCCCAAGCTGTCAAGGCACTTCAACCTGAGCTGATGGTTATGTCAGGCCCTCACTGTCTTGAGGTTGGTCTCAATTCCGATCAGGAAATTTCTCAAACACCCGAGGTTCCTCATCACTCAACTGTATTCACTAAAGAATAATCCAACTCTCAGATTTCACTTCCTCCACTCGAACTACATGATCCCATCGCTCATGCATTAGAGGAATCTTACATAGTAAGCACACTTGTGCAATGCAAGTGGTCTACCTTTCTCATGTTTGCTTGCATGTCATGGTCAAGGGAATGCATACACTTAACATTTGCACGCAGTGTAGCACAAAAACATGGAAAGTCCACAAAGTGCATGTCATGTGCTTTCACTCATTTTTGTTCTATGGACACTTTTAAGCATGAAGTGTGTTTGTTGTCATTGTTATATTTTTCTTGTTTTCTGGTTTGCACAACTGGGTTTTTGACAGACCAAGCCTTCACCAACATGGGTCAAACAATGCACTGATGGCTGCATTGGAAATATTACTTCATGTGATCAGACCCATCCACCGTTAGTTTAGGAGTAGGAGTAGTTTTTTCTTTCAGTTTGTTTGCTTTCATGCCCATTTGTTTTCCTGCTTTTCATGTTTGTTTATTTTCTTGCTTGATTTCTTACTCACTTTATTTCTCATTTGCTTCTACTTTTGCTTTTCTTTGTTGTTTGTTTACTTGTTTTATTCGCAGGTTAGTTTTGCATGAAGCCATGCATGACTCTTGAAACAAGTAGGGTAAAAGTACAAGATGCCTTATGCAACTATCACTACTTGGTTATTTGTCATCCTGCCTTTGTATGAATAAATTATTACTTTTGGTCCATGGTACATTGATAGAAAATAAGTATTGTTCAAAGTGAACCTTGGTGAAAACACAATGCTTGCACGCTAACTATTTTCACCTACTCTAGTCGATTGTTTTTGGGTTAACCCTTGGAAGCTCAGTCAAGTAGAGTAAGGTGAGGGGGAAAACCTTAACAAGCAAGTTAGAGGTAAACATTAACTACTTCTCTGAAGGAACAACCTCTTCTTCTCTCAACAAGTTGAGATCCCTCTTCCACCTCTAAATGAATAAGTGATATGAATGAAAACGAAAATGAAAAAATGAAAAGTGAAAAATTTCAAAAAAATGAAAAATGAATAAGGTGAAAGAAGAGAAAGGCTTCCTACACAGAGAGGTGATGCAAGTAACTCCGCCAGGGTATTGACTAGGTTTATTGGCAGTGGAGCGATTCTTGTGTTCCTACGTGACTCTATCGGGGTATTGTCTAGGCCTACTGGCAGTGGAGCAACACCAGAGATCAAATTAAGACTGTGACAACTATAATTCTTGCGCATGAATATACCCCTCAACCCCAATCGAAAAAAATGTGTTTCCTTGGCTTGGAATGTGTGTTAATCAACCAAGAGCTTGGCAGATGCTACATCTTATAATCAAGCCAGTGTGGAAACCAATACGAACTGAGAACGAAAAAATACTTTTGGAGGTGTTAGACTCGCTTGTCAGGAACAAGGTCCATTCAAAGAGTTGGGGTTACACCATTGTGTCGAAAAGTGTTGTAACGGCTACAAAAACCCTCTGAAATTGTTCCTTAGCTTTGTTTTGGAGCCTCCTTTCCAACCTTTCATAGCATCATGTCTTGTTTTTTTTTTTGTCAAGTACACAAGCTTCAGTGATTTTCTTGTAGAATGACAGCCTGCCAATGAGATCTTGTTGCATCCCCCTCACAAGTTGTTTCTCAAAAGTTGGTCCAACTGCAACTTGAGGAACTCCCTCAAGAAATTGCACAATTTTGGAGGGGAACCAACCTTCCCTATAGAAATTGCGCAATTCTGTCTAGCAGCCTGCTGGGCTCCAGAATTGCACAAATATGCATGTCACTATTCACTGGAAAAATTGCTCAATTCCTCCCAACAAGGCTACTCAGCCCAAAAATTGCACCATTCTAGGCAGCAATCGGCTACTCTGCTAAGAAATTGCGCAATCCCTATAGGCATCCGGCCCAACTCCCTGCCAAAAATGCCATTTTTTCCCCTCAGTTGAGTAGACTGTTGCATGTGCAGTTGGGTTGACCGGTTCCTTTTGGGACTAAGATAAAATTATTTACATGCATGGGCTGCTCCTCCTAAGAAAACATGAAAAGGAATCCTTTGATTCAGGCATCTATTTGTAGCAGCTGGAGGTTACATGCAAGGATCATTTTAGAAACCTCCCTCCAAGTGTCGCTTTTCCTAGATTTGTGGCATGCGTGCCACAACTTCAATTCTATTAAAACTCATCAATCAGACACTGCAGATCTCATTCCTCACATCGACCTTGCAGCTCTACATCCCACATTCGATCTGGGAGTTGTGGACTCATTCAACTTAGCTGTTTTGGGGTAAGCCCGCTTTTCATGTCTTACGTTGCGTTTCTGTCACTTTTTGTGTTTTCTTTGTGTGAGTTTTATATGCTTGATTTCAGTGAGTGCTTGTTGTTGTTTTGATGTATGTTAGCTTTTAGAAGCACCGTTTCTATTTTCGTTCGCACCTCACTATTGTCACATGCATGACACTGTTTTGCACGGATGGTTGTCGTTGTGGTGACTCACTTCACACACATGCATGATTTCCCATTTTCAGAATCTTGCAGTTGTTGTTTACATGAATGATCATTCAATCTTATTTTCACTCATCTCACCATGCACCCAGACTTCTCATGTTTACAATCACCCATCAACCGGTCTGGGCTGCCTTGGCCTAGATCGTGCCCTACCCAGCTAGCACTTGTCAATTTTGAAAGCAAAGGCTCTATCTTCCCTCCATAAATTGAGAAAGTATGGCCCAACACTAACCTCTAGGCTTGCCTTGTGCAATTATTGGAGGTAGTGTCCTGCTGGCCCCAGAAACTACACAATGTAGTTTGCTAGTTGCATGTCACTGCTGACTAAAATTGTGCATTGCACAATTTTAGTCATTAGCAAGCTAGGCTAGACCATGCATTTTACAGTTCCAGTAGTCAGTCAGCCTCCTGACAACCCAGACAATGCCTTACACAGTTTTGGCAGTCAGTCTCCCGACCTCCTTGTAGAAATCACACAACCTTCATGTTCAATCACACAGGTATGTTTCAAGTCATTCCTCAAGTATTTTTTGATTTTCGACTGAAAAATTTCTTGGCATGACTATTGCTATGTTTTGAGGCATCACAGGTGCTCCTCTGTCTCTCAAGTGAACAATTACAATGACTTCTAGGAGAGTAGAGTCAAAGACACTGTTAAGAGCGCAACTGGGGATGCATTTAGTCAAGTGTCTATGAACTTGCCTATCCACGAAGACATCAAGTTGTTCATGGAAAAGGATATCAAGATCAGTGGAAATGACATCACATCAAGTAGCACCATTAGCAGCAACAAAAGGTAGAAAACCTACGTGTGATGAATGCGAGAGGAAGGTTGTTGACAAGATATAGGAAAAGAAAAGTTGTAAGTTCAAAATAGATCCACTCATGATGAAGCAACTTTGGAGATTGAGGCTATGAGATGATAACGCGACATGAAGATCACATGAAGATAGAGAATGGATTGGAGAAGGAGTTGCATGTGCTGAAGTAGCAACTCAAGAAAGAAAAAGAGCTACATAGGAGAGAGAATGAGTTGCAGCAGGAACATGCACAACAGGGGGTGCAACATGCACAGATGAATGAAACTGCACCCATACAAGTTATGCATCCATCCCAATAGTTGGCACAAAGTAGACAAGGTGAGCATTGTTGTTGATCACACGCAAAGGATTTTAGTAGTATGCATGTCACTATGCACACACATGTGATCCCACCCATTTGGCACACTCACCGAGGCGAAGAGAAGAATCAAGTCCAACTAGAGCTGAACATGTATTTTGACAAGTTTATGCACATGGTCACTAGCACATGCTTGGAGATCAATGCAGACAGTATGCATCAACATGTTACCAATCTAGTTGTGCCCATAACGACTATGCGCATGTTATCAGATGAATTGAATGGAGGAGCCATATTAGTGTACTCGAATGCAACAAAGGCAAGAGTTCAATTCAAAAAGATGTCACCATTGAGCACACGAACACCTTTAGGGATGACCAAGCTTGGCATCAATTTTCCACCATCGACCATAACAAGCATGTCAAAGAGTTGGTCTCACCACAATGGTCCAAGTGTTAGTGATATATTGCATGGATTGCTCAAGCTATTTTGTCTCACATGGGTACATGTGCATTGTAATGTAACATCTTGTCAAGTGTAAGTTCATGTGTTGATAGTTGGATGTTACAGTCATAGAGTAGATGAAGAGTCATTAGGGTAGATGAACTATCACAAAGGGGAATGTCAAGGGCCATCCCAACCTTTTTTATAAATAGTCCCTCATAACTCACTATATAGGATTTTTGTCAAGCAAGCTTCGATAGGATTATATTAGAGAAAGATTGGATAGTATTGTAATGCGCCTTGGCTTCTCCACTGTGCAGAGCTAATTCATCTCTTTGGAGGAGTAGGTTGTTGTGGCTATAACATTCCGCTATCGGAACTAGTGGTTGGACATGGATGTATTGTATGACTAGAGCTTACACTTCTTAATATAATAGAGACAACACGTTACATGTAAATGTTGTATTATATTCTAGTTATCTTGTTTACTCTAAATAACATATGTATTTTTTTTCTTACACATGCATGTATGGACTATTCTGTATAAGTATGTATGAATATTTCTGAAATTTGTTGTTGGTTTAGCCATCACTTTGGATTTCTCACTAACTTTCCTTCCATGTTGTGATGCATATTCTCTCATGTGTTCCCTCCCAAGCCGCGTACTATTACAGGTTGCCAAGGGGTGCACTCACCTCACCCTCAGTGCGTTAGAACCTCTCAGGCACCTTCCTTGACTTACTGCAGTTGTCACACCCTTGCTATCAATAGGGAAACCTCACTTGCCTCTATGCGAAACCGCAATCAGGGCATTATCGTACGATCCACTACTGGGACTCCTACACCAAACGGTCTGAGGTCTAATTGGGACTTCTTACTGGGGAGATCCCCTGACATGTTGGTGGGTCCAGCACCAGAGACACATGGCTAGTGGAACCGAATCCTTCAAATGAAGGATATAGCCTATGGCATGAGATATTCAATTCCAGAGGCCAACATCACTCAGAAGAATTTTACTTGTTATAGAAACATGTGTAGAATCCAGGGAACTTATATTGCAAATTCTATAAATCAGTAGGACACGATGAGAATAATTGTCGACCTTATGAACTAATGATGGAGCACAATTTTGCACTTATAGAATGAAAGCAGAAGAAGATAGAATTGAAAGTAGTGGACAATGCAGTGTTCAAGGAGGATACCAAGGAAGAGGCTGAGGTGCTAGAGATGGTCGAGGACATGTACTTATTATTTTCTATAACTGCGGCTAGAAAGATCATTTTGCGAGAGATTATCAGAACCCTACTACGACATGTAAGAACTATAAATATTTTGACCATATAATTGAAGAATATCCTATACTTATGGAAAAAATGAAAGGAAAAAAAATGAGCATCTAACATAGAATATTCAAATGATGACCACTGAAAGAACAAATGACGAATCACGAATTAGTATTCTTACTAGAATTGGAGTTACGACAAATAGTGATAAAGTGGATGGAAAGAAATAATTGGAAATTGCATGGGTTAGAAAAATTGTTGAGAAAGCTCATATTTTTTATATTCAGAAGGAAAAATAAGTGTTTATGGAAGCAAAGAGAAGCTTTATGGATGATGGAGCTTTGATCTCCAGTGTGTAGCCAAGGGCTGATCAGAAAAGAAACTACGACGTATCATTAGCTTCGACACAAAATCAAGTTTTGATGTCAATGATTGAGCTTCAAAACATGATCGAGTTTCGAAACAGGATTGAACTCCAACACAAGACTAGGACTCAACAAATCAAGTAGGTATTTCAAAGTCTTTTGTGTAAACTTGTATGAAATTATTAAGAGATAAAAAGGTTGTATAAGGGCTTCAACAATTGATATATTCTAGTGCATAAAAAAAACACCACGATATAAGATGCGTATAGTGAATAATTTGCATCGACAAAAGAGAACTAGAAGAGAAATGAGGCTTAGTGCACAGATAGGAGAATATGAGATGGATCAAGCTATTTTAGATCAGGGATCTGATGCTAATTTTTTGACAAAGAAGACATGGAATTTATGGGTAAGCCAAAGCTACAGTGGTCACCTATTCAGTTAAGGATGAAAAATCAACCAAATATCTTCCCCTTAGGAAGACTGCCAGGTGTAACAGTGAATATTGAAGGAGTTCACACTACTGTTGAACTTGAAGTAATAAAGATCATTGATGATAATAACCCTTATCTTGTATTACCTAGAATTGACTGGGCATTTTACAATATGGACATAATTAATCAAAAGAAGAGACAAATGATATTTGAAGGAAGAATATGAGATTAATTGTTCCCTTGGATTCATCAGAAGGAGTAAGATATATAGAACCGGTCAAAGAAGAGTACCATGCAACTAATATAAATAATATATATCAAATGAAAACACACGAACATGATTGGGTTAACCCTATTGCAGAAGGAAAGTTGAGTTGGGAGCATGATAGTTCTTGTACCTTGGACTCAAAAGAAGAGTTGGAAAACTGGAAGAATAGGTTGTAGGAAGTATCCATAAGGCATTGTGCAAGAATTACCAAATAAATTTGATGTATGATATATGAGGTTTGTATTCTACCTTCTTATGATGGCTTGGGTGATATAAATAATTTTCTTGATGATTATGAGGAATGTGTTCCAGAGAATCAAAGGTTTTTAGCCTTGGATGTAGCCCTGATAGCTACATCTGCAAGATGGCAGGGTGCACACAAGGAGAATATAGAAGGATGGCAAGAATTTCAAAGATTGATGTGGATAAGATTTGGATAGGTAGATACATAAATAGAGACAACATATGATGGTGAAACTAATCCTAGGAAGCATATCCAGCTATGCACTACAACATGGAAGGAAATTCCATAGTAAGAATGGGTACATGGATTCATTCATACATTAGAGACAATCCCTAAGAAGTAGTACTTAGAAATAGAACTTCGACATGGTACATCAAACTAGAAAGAGATGGTTGATGGATTCATATTAACATTTAGTTTTGAGGATGATTTCCCATACATAGGTTTGGCTCTTTAGATATTTAAGAATAAAATATTTGAGAATGTAACTGCACTCACATTAAAACAACCTGATTGGACTATGTAGATAGAGAATGCACTAGAATGTTATAACCTTACTATAGAATAGGAAGAATATCCTCATAACATCAGCATTGAAAAATCAGAAGGATACCATGAAGTAACTGGACATGAGCCAAAAATACCAAATATAACAAAGCCACTGAAGATAAAGAAGATGAACATAGGATTACAGAAGGAACCTAGCTTTGTAACTATAGGAAATTATTGGGATGAAGAGATGGTTAGTAAAGCTACATAGTTACTTCATGAATATCAAAAACTGTTTCCGACAAAGTTTTCAGAAATGAAGGGTATAGTAGAATATCTAAGAGTTATAAATGTTCCCCTTAAGCCTAATGTGAAGCCAAATAATAAAAGACCTTACAGACTGAATCCAAAGTATAAGGAGAAAGTGAAAGTAGAACTAGATAAGATTATAGCAGCAAGAATTATTGAACTTCTGGAAGAATCAGAATGGGTAAGTCCTATGGTGGTTCAGGAAAAGAAAAATCAAGGAGAAATCAGGATTTGTGTTGATTTGAGGAAGTTGAATGATGCATGTTTAATCCTACCCATTTCATAGATGAAGTGTTAAACAATGTAGGAGGTAAAGAAGCTTACTCATTTATAAATGGATTTTCAGGTTATCATCAAACTAGGATTGCACTTGAAGAGCAGCATATGATCACATTTTCTACAAAAAGAGGCTCATATCAATACATGGTAACACCTTTTGGATTAAAGAATGCCCCTGTTATCTTTTCTAGAGTGGTGGTTGTAGATTTTAAAGAGTGCATCCACAAGTTTTTGGAGGTATATTTTGATGATTGGACAGTGTTTGGATTGTTGAGAAAACATATTGGAAGTTTAAGACTTATTCTTAACACATGTAGATAATACCATATCTCCTTGAATTTAAAGAAGTAAATATTTTGTGTACCTTTTGGTATATTGTTGGGACATATTGTTTGAAAGCAAGGATTAATGGTGGACCCTGCTAAGATTGCTATTATTGTGAACTTGCCTCCACCTAAGATAGTAAGACAACTTCTTATTACATTGGGACATACAGGGTATTATATAATGTTTATCAAGGGGTATGCTCATATTACTATGCCTATGGAGAAAATATTTTGAAGAAGGATCTATTTTTTCTGTGGGATGAAGAATGTCAAAAGAGTCTCAACATATTGAAGGAAAAGATGGTAGCTTCTCCTATACTAGTGTTCCCTGATTTTAACAAAGGATTTAATGTCCATGTGGATGCCTCTTGTATAGCTTTGGTAGTAGTGTTGGCACAACCCGGTGAAGGAGAAAATGATTATCCCATAGCCTTTTCAAGTAGAAAGTATTCCAAGGCAGAAAGGAATTACAAAAATACAGAAAGGGAAGGATTGGATAGGGTTTATGCTTTGCATAAGTTTAGACATTATGTGTTGGAGTCACACTTTAAAATGTTTACATATCATTTTGCACTGAAGTATTTGGTTGATAAGCATGTCTTGGGAGGAAATATTTGAGGATGGTTACTATTATTTCAAGAATATGACTTTGAGATCATTGTTAAAATAGCAAGACTGAATGTAGGACCTAACCATTTATGAAGGTTTGAAATAGGGGAAGAACCAACCAATATAGAGGATAATCTCCCTGATCCACGGTCATTTGCAATCAGAGTTGCAGATGACCATTTGGTAGATATCATTCAATTTTTGCACATAGGAATGGCTCCTTCAAAATATACTACACCGTAAAAAAAAAAATAGTGATCAAGGTAGTTGACTTCTCCCTAATAGTAGGATAAAAAAATAAGATGGGACCTAATGAGATACTATGCAGATATGCTCCTGAACTTGAAAGATAGATGATTCTAGTAGAAGCTCATGGTGGCGCAGCTGGTGGACACTATGTAGGAATAGCTACTATGTAGAAGATTTTGAGAGTAGGATTATGGTGGCCTACACTATAGAAATATGCAAAGGAGTATTGTCGAGCATGTGATGTATGTGAAATAATAGGAAAGCCTTCATGAAGAGATAACATTCCATTAGTACCACATGTTACACTGTAGACTTTTGATAAGTGGGCTATTTATTTTATTGGACCCATCAACCAACTTGTAAATATGACTAGTGCAAGGTACATAATTGTTAAATAGTAATTTGTCACTATCCTCATCTCAGTGCCTCTGCTGTGTCATGTGTCAAATAAACATGTTCATATCTTCCCACCAATGTAAGAAGATTAAGAAAATTCTCTCTGATTCTGCAAGTTGATCCTCATTCCCTAAGTTTCTACCTCGTCGCGAGTAAACCCTTAATATATGTGACGGTCCATGTCATAAACGGTCTAATCGCAACCTCGTTGCAGGTGTACATCTGTTTCCCATGATGGTCAGATTTCAAGGCCTGGCGCGATGCTATTAGATATTTATCGTGACAATTGATCTGCATGCATTTCCTCCTTGTGATGTCGTCGTAGAGACTTAGTTTACAACTAGTGACGATCCAAATTAGGCGAATTTGTTCCAACAATCAGCCTTCTTGATGTCTCTAAACATGGTTGTTGGGTTAGTTTGGGTCACCCTTCCCCCTCTGGGATGGTAGTTCCATCATTTGTGCTACCTTCCTTGAGGATAAGCTCCCTCTCCTTCATTTCACAGAGATTCCTTCTCCTGTGAAATCACTCACCATTGCTATGATCTACTAGTTCTTTTGGTTGGACAGTGCTGCTAGTGCTTTTGAGTTAGATAGATAGCTTTGGTGTGAGTGTGAAAAGTGTGGGATTGCTAATAGTTTGTAAGAGGTTGTGGAGTGCCCTTAACTTTGTATTAAAGCTTGTCAGTGAGAGAGAGATATTGCTTATTTGGGAGACCCATCCTTGAGAGTGAATGCTTGAAGAAACATACTGGCTGGACCCTCCGAGAAGGCTTGTGACATCAAGACTTGGTTGTGAGCTTTGATTTTGATTTATTATTAATACAATCAATGATGGTTTCCTATGTCTTGTATGTAATTTACTTGATAGCTCATGATTTCTTGACTTTATGACTAAATAGATCATTGTTGTTCTCGGTACCTGCTCTGTTGTTTTCTTGTGGTGTTTCAGGTTGATTGCTCATTAAGGAGAAGGAAACGAAAGCTGGAGCAGCACAACGAAACTTCATAAACCGTCGGTTTGAGGTAGGCCTCCAATGATGACTATTTAAGGGAATCAATTGTTGTTTTGTCTTTGCTGTGACTAGACCCACTCTAGGGCTAGAGGGGTTGCCTCTGTCTACAGAGGTAACATTTTCCTACTTCACAAGTTGGTGACTCCGTTGGGGAGTCCTTTATATGTTTTTAATCTTGTTTGCTTTTGTTTGGTTTTCATTTAGTGTCTCTTGAATTTTGGGGTTAAACCATCAGTTTTTTGGGTTACCTGGGTCAATCTGGGAATTCCCCTTACTGCTTGGAAAGATTATTTGGTGTCATTTAGGCTATTTTACTTTGTCTTTTGCTTAAGTAAGATCATTGCTGAAGACAGCCTAATAGTCATGATAATGTTGTTGATTTTCTAGCTTTGTACCTATGACTATTTCGCTTTCATCTCAGGTTTCTGGTCTAATTCCCGTGATGACTCCTCAAATCAGACCATCTATGAAAACATGTGTACTTTAGCGACTAGTATCTAGTTGTTAGTGTAACACTTGCAACGACGTATCTAGTTGTCAGTGTAACACTTGTGACTAGTCTCTAGTTGTCAGTGTAACACCTGCGATGATTCCTGTAAAGTTGTTTCTACAACTTTACCTCCTGAATCTGTTAGACTTGTTTATCCCCTGTTGTTTCTTATCTCTCATTAGCTTGTCTTTATTGCTTTTGGTTAAGGTACTGTCTCTTTGACTTCATTGAGTGAGTCTTGTGTTTTTAGACTGTGTGACCTAGCTCTTTAGAGGTTTCGTTGAGAAACCATTTGCTTGGGTTACTTGTCTATCCAAGGTTCATCGACAACCATATTGTTGATTTTTTTGAGGCTTTTTCATTGTTTGTTTCTTGCTGGTTGTTTTTTAGTGTCAATTATTGAACCAATTTTAATATTGATTTGATTTCTTCACTACCAAGCATATATCACAATTGTTTGGATCGATCAGTTCACACTTGCGTGTCTATCTCTTTAAATTCAAAACAATCAAAATCAAAAGATTGAATTTATTTAGGATACTAAAGTGAAAGTACATTTGCATTTCAAATTTTCATGTTTGAGAAATTGGAAAGCAAACTTTAAATCTATCATTAGTAGTATCAATGCACTGTAGGAATTGATATGTTTATGCATTGTGTCTCTTAGTGCTTGCATTTTCTGGTCTTGGTTTTGCCTTGGTTTGGGAATGATATCTCTACCTTTTTGTAAGTAGGTGTTCATTGAAACGAAAGATGCTTTACTCATTCTAGCTGCATCCTAGGTTTTTGATATACATATGAAAAGGCTTGGAAATTGAAACATAATTCAAGATCAGCTCTAAAATGAACTGAATGAACTTAACAATGCATTGGAAAATAATGCACATTATTTAGAGGTCTAGGGTAGAGATGTGCTCTGGTGTCATTAAACCTAGTCACTATTGCTTTCACTTAAAG
The DNA here is from genome assembly GCA_000404065.3 of Pinus taeda. NCBI lineage: Eukaryota > Viridiplantae > Streptophyta > Pinopsida > Pinales > Pinaceae > Pinus > Pinus taeda. The sequence continues at coordinate 82,530 of APFE030565450.1, read as the reverse complement.
TTGGGTGATTCCTCCTTCTGTGACTCAATAGTTGCTAGTACAGACTTGTGCTCCTAGTACCATCAAGTATATGATGGGAGACCCCACTAGGTTATCATCCTATATCCTTAGGAAGCCATGTCTGCCTCCCTACAAACTGTAACGCACCAAACATAACATTCAAGAAGATTGACTGCCATAAGGAAAGTCCTTGGTTTTCATATGATCGCTAAGGTGTATATGCAATTTTACAGGTTGTTTGGTAAACCTTTTGCCTAGTTCTCTAGAGTAGTCACTTGTGTTCCTTTTTGGATTCCTTAAAAGAAAAGGTCCATCTAAGCACTTGTCCTTTCAGACTCATTAAATATTCAAAGGAGACTAGAGTCATCTTTTGTCCTTTTCTCAACTCTTTAAAAATGAAAAGGTGAAGTTTTGTTCCTGTGTCATAAAATTTATTGCGCACGAAATATTCTTGGTAATAGTTTGAGTTCTTGATTAAAGTGCAAGTGTTTTTTTTTTGCTCGTTCGCAATGGCAACCTTCCCTGAGTCTACTGGCCAAGGTCTTCCCCAAGATGGAACTCCTAGTTTGTTTCCTCCATTTGGAAATGCTGGTCTTCCATATATGGCAACATTATCTTTGCCTGGGTTAGCCATCAGTTTGCTTGTTTTGTTATTTTCAACCTCGGTGGTCATGAGCATCATGACTACTATTCCATCGTCTCCTTCATTTGAATCATGACATGATGATTCCAAGGTTGAGTCTGTGCCTTCTTCCCTTGTTTCTTTGTCTTCATCTACTACTTCGCCTGGTGAAAGTTTGACATCAAGTAACTAGGAGAGTAAGAGAAGAAGAAGAAGTCTGATAAGCATGAGGCCACCCATGCAACTATTTCTCCGAGTACATCTTAGGTTGGAACACCTTCCACTCCTCTGCGGAAGGTTAAGTTTCCTTCTAAATTCTGTAAGGGTGACCATCTTCTTCTTGATTGTCATGGCATTCCTAGGATCTTAGAAGTATGGTCTCATGATTTGGCTCATCTCTCATCATCTTTTGAAGCTCATGATGATGCTACCCTATCAACTAGAAGTGGTAAGAAGAAAGGGAAGATTTGATTCCCCTGTAGGTTGTGTGAAGAAAAACATCCCCTTCACCTTTTTCCACTCATGGATCAAGCTTTTGCTGTTTTGGAAAGTCTTACAAATTCTTCACCCCAACTCCCCGTTGGTTATTAGAGGCTCTCTTTAGACCCTCTCCTTGTTGACAAAGAGATTGACTTCGATTCTTCTCTTGTCCATCCTCCTCTTTCCGAACCTGGCTGTGCTAAGTGCTAAGCCCATTCTTGACCAACCATTGGTTGGAAAGAGTGTCTACTTAGATTCACCACCGGTGGTCCACTTTGTTCCTGATGAGCATCATGATCATTTGCTCATGTTCTTCTCATCTTTTCAGATTCTCCTGAGTCTGAAAATGACCCTCCTATCCCATCTGATTCAAAGGGTCCTTCTTCGCTTCCCTTTGAGCATAGGGGCAATCATATGATACCCCCACCAAGTAGCTTAGTCGTTTCCTCTGACTAGAACCATTTGACTGCATTCCGCCTTCCATCTTATGTGCCTTTCCAGATTACAGTACATGCCCATGAGAAGGTAGTACCTGGCATTGTCTTGGATGAGGGTGCGTTGGTTAGCCTGATGGCTTTCACTACTTGGCAAGCTTTGGGCTCCCTACAGCTTGTGCCACTCACGTAGAATCTATTAGCATTTGACGGATGAGCCAGTCAACCTTTTGGGATCCTTTTAAAGTTCCCTTTACTTTGGGAGGCAAAACCATCTATATGGACATGACAGTTGTCGAAGGTCCTTTAGATTTTAGTATTCTCCTTGGCCGTGACTATATCTATGCCACGGGGGCTATTTTTTCTTCGCTTTTCCATGTGGTCTATTTTCCGCACGATGGAAGAATGGTGACCATTGATCAACTACCTTTCTTTAGTCACCCAGTGCCTTCTGTGCAGCCACTATCCCCTATTGGTTCTTGCTTGCATGCAGTACCTTCCTTGCCACAGGTCAATTATGTGGCTACCCATTCTGTCTCCACCTCTGCTTATGATCATGTAGGTGGTCTCATACATCATGTACTGGGGGCATTGGAACCTGATCTATCATTAGTGTCTAATGATATGTGTTCCTCCTAGAGCATGGTTCTTCCTTCCACTGAAGACCTCTTGGGAGCCATGTTCTCGTATGGCCCATGAAACAAGGTGTCCGCGGATAATTTGATCTTGTGTAAACCTCGCTAAAAAATGAAACAAGGATCATATAGTATAGTTCTTTGTCTTGTGTCAAGCTCATTAAAAAATGAAACAAGGAGTCTTGAGGAAAGTTTTTTTTTTGTGTCAACCTTGTTAAAAATGAAACAGGGTTATGAGGATAGTTCTTTTACTATGTCAACCTCATTAAAAAATGAAACAACTCCCTTTTCCAAATTGAGTCTTTTATTAAGATCTCGTAAAATCTGAGTCGAGTCTTTCCAAGATCTCGAAAGTGAACCTTCATTCCATCCACCTCGTTAAATGCAATGAAGCTTGGGGGGCATGTACTTCGATTTGTGCTATTATGCTGGGGGCATGCAAACTTATAACAAGCATAGTTCTTCATTCAATTTGCATTATTATGCTAGGGGCATGTGAACTTATAACAAGCATAGTTTTTCATTTCAAGCTTGTGTAAACATGAAACCGAATCCAAGCAGAGTTCTCCATGGTTCAAGCTTGTGTACCCATAGCCGATTTACACCTCGTGATCACTGGTTTTTATCTACTAAATTCTGCTAGATGAGCCTTGGTTGTTTGATTCCATCACCACCATCTCTTTGGCCGATCATATGCTTTCACTTGGCTGTTTTTCCTTTCCTGAGGAACCGCAGCGATGAGTGGTTTTATTAGCCAACTTCTTGACCATTACATGTTTTGAGCAGTTCAACCATTGCTGGAACCAGTTGCTACCCTTTATACCACTCGTTCCTCTACGAAAAGTCACCTTTAAGCTCTTTTTTGACTCATAAAAGATGAAAATATTACTGAGTATTTTTTCCCTTTTTGACTCATTAAAGAGAATAAAAATGGCACTCCACTTTCAGCTCTTTTCCGACCGTATAAACGTGGAAAGATGGCCAAGATTTTGTCATTTCAAGTTCGATTTTGGTTATGAAATGATGTGTCTGTGATTGCTTTTTTACTTTTTCGGATCGAGACCACTAATTATGAAAAGTACTCCTTGGTCGTAATGCTCAAGAAGTTCTCTCGAGTATTGTTTTATACTTTTTTGGGCTTGAGGGACACAAATTTACGAAAATGACCCCCCTGGAGTTTTCTTTTCTGTGTCTTTTTCAAACTCTTTAAACATGAAAAATACACTGAGTTTTTCCTATGTCAGACCCATTAAACCTGTCGACATTGGACTCATCACCATGACAAGACTCGAGCTTCTTCTCCCTAGGGCTCGTTAAAATATTACTAGGTTGGATTCGTCCGAAGGTCAAACTTATATTACAAGCATATGCTATCCCATTCAAGCTTGTTTCCAAAAATAATTGGGGTACTTGCCAACAATGGTGGGGGAAAAGTTTGGAAGTCATCATTGGTTACCTGTGGTAGCTAGTCACTCTTGAAAATCGACACTTTTTCTTCTTGTCGAGTTGGGATATCCACACCTTGTCATTTGGCCTTCTAGGGTTCTGGGTTGCCATTTTGCCTCATTCCATCTAATCCATGTTGCCTCCATCGAGCCTCTGATCCCTTGGTGCCAAAATGTTTCCACCTTCCAAAGTCATGTCGTCGATATGTTCAAGAGTATAATCCTCCTATAGTTTACACCCTTACTTCCTCCTCTGATACTCTATTTTACCATCAACCACTTGTTCCTCATCTCGTGTTGTTGATGGGGGAAACATTATGGCCCTCCTACGATAGATATTCTCTTGTCGACGCCAACTCATTATCCAGGAGATTCGTCTAGAGATACCTTTCGGTACCTTGGAGCTTGCATGCCTCAATGGAAAGTTCTTCACACCTAACAACAGACTTTCATCATTGGTCTTTGATTAGGTGATTCCACAAGTGTTCGACTTTAGATCATTTTTCACACTTAGTGGATTGTACTGGACAGTACCTTGAAAGCCATTGGCATTATTGGTGGTTTCTCTTGCGCTTGTTAACGATTTTCATCATTTATCGATAATCAAGCGACTTTCTATCATGCTCGACATCAGCACATCTATTCACATGCTAGAATTTGTACTATGATCAATTGGGTTTCAAGACCCCGAACCAAGATTACATATGTTCGGGCTGCGTGGACTTGTTCATGATTACATACATGACTCTTTGATGGATGGTTGTCACCATACCTGAGTCTTCATGGATGGATGTGACCATACCTTTATCATTATCATGGTCTTATCAACTAGGTGGCTACATCCATACCACAGACCAAGTTTCATATGTCTTTTGGATGGCTACGCCCATGCCTATACTACATGTATTTCACTATTAGAGATATTAGTTGTACTTGCACCTGCAGGTTCTTCAAAAGTGGTATTCCAGTTTAGACAATTTCATAAAGCATTTCACCCATCCCACTCTCTTGGGCTTCATGCTTTAGGGGGTATTTGTTACACAGTAATTTGTCACTGTCCTCATCTCAGTCCCTCTGCTGAGTCATTTGTCAAATAAACATGTTCATATCTTCCCACCAATATTAGAAGATTAAGCAAATCCTCTCTGATGTTGCAAGTTGATCCTCATTCCCTAAGTTTCTGCCTCATCGCGAGTAAACCTTTCATAGACACGATGATCCCTATCATAAATGGTCTCATCGTGACCCCGTCATAGGTGTACATCTGTTTCCCGCAACGGTCGGATTTCAAGGCCCGGTGTAAGATTAATAGCTATTTATTGTGACGATTGATTTGCATGCATTGCCTCCTTGTTATGTCGTCGTGGAGACTTAGTTTACGGCTAGTGACGTTCCATATTAGGCAAATTTGTTCCAATAGTCGACCTTCTAGATGTCTCTAGACCTGGTTGTTGGGTTAGTTTGGGTCGCCCTTCCCCCTTTGGGATGGTGGTTCCATCTTTTCTGCTACCTTCCTTGAGAATAAGCTCCCTCTCCCTCATTTCATGGAGATTCCTTCTCCTATAAAATCACTCGCCATTGTTATGATCTGCTAGTTCTTTTAGCTGGACAGTGCTACTTGTGCTTTTGAGTTAGATAGATAGCTTTGGTGTGAGTGTGACAAGTGTGGGATTGCTAATAGTTTTTAAGAGGTTGTGGAATGCTCTTAACTTTGTATTAAAGCTTATGAGTGAGAGAGAGATATTGCTTATTTGGGAGACCCATCCTTGAGAGTGAATGCTTGAAGAAACATACTGGCTGGACCCTCTTAGAAGGCTTACAACGTCAAGACTTGGTTGTGTGCTTTTTTCTTGATTTATTATTAATACAATAAATGATGGTTGCCTATGTCTTGTATGTAATTTACTTGATAGCTCATGATTTCTTGACTTTATGAGTAAATAGATCATTTTTGTTCTCGGTTACATGCTTTGTTGTTTTCTTGTGGTGTTTCAGGTTGATTGCTCATTAAGGAGAAGGAAACGGAATATGGAGCTTTCAGGTAGGCCTCCAATGATGACTATTTAAGGGAATCAATTGTTGTTTTGTCTTTGATATGACTAGATCCACTCTAGGGCTAGAGGTATTGCCTCTGTCTACAGAGAGAACACTTTCCTACTTCACAATAATTACTACAACTGATTATTTGACAAGGTGGGACGAAGCACAAATAGTAAAGGATTGTAGCATAGAGATTGCTGCAAAGTTTATTTTTGAATACATACTGTCGAGATTTAGATGTCCAAAGATCTTGATGAATGACTGAAGTTTGCATTTCTTGAATAAATTTGTTGAAGAATTGATAGAGGAGTTCCAATTTTATCATCAGAAGAATATTCCTTATCACCCTCAAGCCAATGGAATGTTTGAATCATTTAACAAGATTTTGGAGAATGCAATGACTAAGGTATGCAATTTGAATAGAGATGACTGGGATCTCAGAATTCCAACATTTTTATGGGCTTACAGGACCACATGTAAGAAGTTTATAGGTCAGACACCATTCATGTTAGTTTATGGGCAAGAAGCTATGGTGCACATAGAATACATTGGGCCTAGCTTAAGGATTGCAACTTTTACATATATGGTAGACCCTGATATAATGGAGGAAAGAAGGGCACAATTGATTGCTTTGGAAGAAGATAGATTCATAGCAGGATTCCACCTGCAAGAAACAAAAAGCAAGAGAAAAGGCTTGGCATGATAAAAATATTAAGTAAAAGAAGTTTCAGGTAGGAGACCTTGTTCTCTGATATGACAGTAAGTTTGTGAAATTTCTAAGGAATTTCAAGATGCATTGGTTAGACCCTTACATTATCAGGAATATTACCAATGGAGGCACAGTTCAATTAGTGAAGTTAAAAGGATAATTGATCTAAGGAAGAGTAAATGGTAGTAGTTTGAAGTTGTACAGGGACATCCCTATCCCTTCAACTTCACTCTAGAGAAGAAAGGGGAAAAGTCTTAGTGCCACCTGTAGTTGTAGAGAGGTTTGATGTAAGGATTTACTTTGCTACAATCTGGATCATGTTGAAGTACATAGGAGCTGCGATGCAAGAAATATATTTTCTACACTTTGGGATGTGTCGAAGTTCGCCCAAAAAATATGACGGTTAAAAGGGAAAGAACATTAAAATACAAGGAAAGTTGAATTTATGTGGACAAATTGGAAATATCTAAGGATAGATATGAAATTAATGAGCACAATATAAATGCAATCTAGAAAAAATCCAATCTAATAATGGGGTTCAAATTTTAGACTTGTTATAAAAGGCTACTTCCTGTCCAAATTGTGTACTTTGTTGAATTGAGAGCTCGAGTATTGATAGTGCGAAGAAATTGCAAAGAATTTCTACATGAATGTCCTGTGAGTTAAAGTATTTGTGCATATATTAAACAATATAGACTTCAGACTCATGGAAGTAGTCATCATAGAAACCGCTGATATGCTTGCAGCATCATTCGAGATGCCCATAGTACCATAAACTGTAGCAACATCAACACAAAAACAATGGAGATCGCTAAGGAAGAAACCAACCAAGGAAGAGAGGACCAAGAAGAAATAGGATAAGAAAACTTCCAAGCATGAACAAAAACCTGAGTGTCATATATAAACAAATTTACTGGTCAAATGAGAGCTATTACCTCAAAACGAGAACTCTAGCAAAAAAACCCCAAAACAATATGAAAAAGCAGGCTGAGAACGAAAAGTGTTGATGTTGGAATAACATTTTTTTTCAGAGTAAATTTTCAACATTTTTTAAAAATGATAGTAAAAACCATTTTTTTGTGCGCAAAAAATGTTATTTTCTTGACTTGTGAGAAGTTTCAGAATACCAAATATGCGAAGAAATACAACCCAGAACACAAAACAAAATGAGAAAAACAACAAGTATTTTATTATTCAAAGATGAAAGCAATGTTCACTTGCCTGTTCGAGGGGGCAAACTCCAGTAGAGAAGAGCTTGATTACAAAATAAGACTCGATATTTCTCAATGGGGAGTCTCTAGCCTCTATATATGATTCATACGTACAATACCATGGGTCATTACGATGGTTCTCTCAATAACATATATCTAATACAATGGCTCGTTTGCAATTAACTATGGTCCCTTTCTTAAATGTGGGTCAACCACTTACAATTATTAATACGGGATTTATTGAATCTTTAATTAACTATGAATATGACTCGACCCTATTGCGTTTATTACATAAATAAAAGGGTTAGGGTTAGACCCTAGCATGCCCTCCCCCATAAAAAGCAATCTTGTCCTCAAGGATGAAGTTGCGGAAACTGATGAAGAATAATGGCTGCTTCCCAAGTCACATTTTTTGGAGAGGTGTCTTTCCACTTGACGAGGACTTCCTTAATCCTGTGGCCACATAGATGTCTTTCACGAATCTTGAGGACCTCTTTAGGTTGGAGCCAGAGTGAACCTTCCTCATCCAATTCAAGTAGACTGGTTTGAACTCTGCAATTGTTCCCCACCACTTTCTTGAGGCATGATACATGGAAGACTGGATGGAGTTTTTGAAGTTGGTGGCAAGGCCAGTTTGTAGGCTACTGCTCCAATGTATTGAATTATTTGATAAGGTTCGTAGAATTTGGAAGCTAATTTCTAACAACCCTTTTATTTGAGTGATGCTTACTGATATGGTTGCAGCCATAGGAATACCTGATCCCCTTCTTGAAATGTGTTCTTTGAGTGATGCTGGTCTGCCTATTGCTTCATTTGATTATGATCTTGACGGTGATTCTCTTTGAGACAAGCTATATGGCAGCACATTTCTATAGGAGTTGATCAACCGCTTGCACCTTACAACATCTAGGGATATAGGAACTAGGTGAAGGTGGGAGTTGGCCATACACTGCTTCATATGGAATCATCATGGTGGCTTCATGATAGTTAGTATTATACCACCATTCAGCTAAAGGTAGCCTTTATACCCATTTATGTTTCTTTTCTGAAGTGAATCACCTTAGGTATGTCTGCAAACATTTGTTGACTTCTTCAATTTGACCATTAGTTTGGGGATGATACAATACTTAGTTGGAGTTGGGTGCCTTGTAGTTTGAAAAGCTCTTACCAAAAGTTTCTAGTGAAAGTCGAGTCATGATCAGAAACAATGGAATTGGGCATGCCATGTAGTTTGAAGATCCGGTCCATGAAACCTTGAACCACCAAAGTGGGGGTAAATGGGTTAGGTAGAGCACAAAAATGAGCATATTTAGAAAGTCTGTACACAACCACCATGACGACTGATTTGTTTCCCAACTTTGGTAGACCAGTAATGAAATCCATAGAAACATTTGTCCAGATGGAGGCAGGGATTGGCAATGATTGTAAGGTTCTTGGTGACTTGATTGTTTCTCCTTTGTGGCATTGACACACATCACATTCAGCTACAAAGGTAATAATTTCATTCTTCATGCCCATCCAAAAGAAATAATGATGAGTGCAAGCATAAGTCTTTTGAAATACTTCATGCCCGGTAGTAGGAGATGAGTGAAATTTTTCCAAAATGCGAGTTTTGAGGGTGGATGTCGATGATCTCACTACTCGATCCTTGTAGAAAAGAATCTCATCCTTCCAAGAGTAGCCAACTGAGGAATTAGGATCTGCTCTTAAATTATTAATTATTTGGGAGAGAGAGGGGTGTGAAAACCTTTCCTTGTGGGCTTCTTCAATCTAATCTGGTGTGGGAAGAGAGATTGATAGCAGGGTGCTTTCATCCCCAAATTGGCGTGATAAAATGCCCGCTACTACATTCTCATGCCCTTCCTTGTAAATTATCTCATAATCATATCCCAACATTTTGGCTAGCCATTTATTTTTCTGTGGTGATGATAGAGTTGCTCCAAAAAATATTTGAGGCTTTGATGCTCTGTGCGAATTTGGAAACGTTGTCCCAATAAGTATGGTCGCCAGGTATCTATTGCATGTAAGATGGCCATCAGCTTTTTCTCATAGGTAGATTGTACTAGATGTTTCCCACTCAGTCATTGGCTGGTGAAAGCCAATGGTTGACCTTCCTACATTAACACAACACCAATACTCGTACCTGAAGCATCACATTCAATCACAAAATATTTGGTGAAGTTGGGTAGTGCCAATACTGGAGTGAAACACATGGCCTATTTGAGAGCCACAAACACCTGTTATGCTACATTAGTCCAGAGGAATTAGTTTTTCTTGAGAAGGTTAGTGAGGGGTCTAGAAATGCAAAAATAATTGAAGACAAATTTGCGATAGTATCCAATGAGACTCAAGGATCCCCTTAAACTCTTCAAGGTTTTTGGTTGGGGCCAATCTTGCATTGACTGTATCTTTTTGGTATCAAACCCACCACCTTCACGACCCACAATGTGTCCCAAATACTCAACTTCTTCCACGCCAAAAGAGCACCTCAATAATTTGACAAATAATTTGTGATTCCGAGGCAGTTGAAATATCAAGTCTACATGGTAGAGATGTTTTTCCTAGGTTAAGTTGTAGATGAGAATGTCATCAAGGAACACAAGGACAAATTTTCAAAGATATGGTTTTAGTAGGTGATTCATGAGTCTTAGAAAAGTGGATGGAGCATTATAGAGACTAAATGGGATGACCAAGAATTCATAAGTGTGGAAATCAGTCTTGGGAATGCCCACTTCTTTCATGCAGATTTGGTGATAGCCAGAGTGAAGATCTAGCTTAGTAAAGAATTGAGCACCTTGTACTTCATCAAGCAGATCATCAACAACTGGGATAGGGAATTTGTCTTTGACAATTATATTTTTGAGGGCCCGAAAGTCTGGACACATGCACCATTCCCCATATTTATTGAGCACTATGATCACTAGTGATGAATACAGACTGATGCTTGGACGAATACACCTGCTTCAAGGATTTCCTTGATGATTTTTTCAATTTCATTATTTTGGGTGAAAGGATATCGATATGGGCACACATTAGGTGGTTGGGCCCTTGGAACCAAAGTGATGCTATGATCATGTTCCCCTCTAGAGGGTGGAAGCTCTTTAGGTTTGTCAAATACTGACTAGTGGCGGTTTAAGACCCGTTGCATCTCAGGATGAATATGAAGAGTAGTGGGTTCTATGGCCTAGATGGCATTAAACTAGATGATAAATCCATGATGGCCCTTTTTCAACATCTTTTCCATTCGATGCAAGCCGATGATAGAAGGAGCACCTGCCTAGATTCCACAAAGGGTATGCATGTGGTCATTATGCTTAAATCTCATATATGACTCCTGGAAATCCATTGTGATTGGACCTAGTGTGTGAAGCCATTCAACACCCAAGACAATGTCACAACCCACCATGTTAATCGCAGACATGTGGGTCTTTAGGTGGTAGTCTCCCCCCATCAGCAATTAGGACTTGGAAATTAGAGACTGCCCTTACAAAACAATGAACAACTTTAGAAGCTCATTGATGGATATTGTTATGAGTGATCCACTATCAATAAATACTAATACAAGGTTATGTTTAATAAAGCCTTTGATTTGACAGTTTGAGGCACAAAAATGGCCACCAAAGCATGTAGAGAGATAATTGGTTCCTCTGGCATAGCTATGACTTCATTGTCCTATTGGGTTTCCTCAACTTCATCCTATGGTTCCCCAAGGGGTGGGGCTTCCTCAGATGAGCTATTATCAGTAACATCAATTTCAAAGAATTTTGGTTCCTTGCATTTATGGCCCAGTGAGTATTTGAAATCACAACTGTAGCACAATCCATATTTTCTTCTTTCAACCATTTCTATTGGAGACACCTTTTGAACCGTAAGTATTTGGGTAGGGCCCTGAGCCAGAGTGGGGCATCCCATGGCTATGAAATTTGGACAAGGAGAGTGGGCAGCTAAAGCACATTCCACTTTGATAGCCTTTGTGCAAGCGTCTATCCATGTCGGTGGGTGGTGCATCCAGACATGGTCTTGGATGGATTCTTTGAGACCACTTATAAAACATTCCAAGTAGAATTCATCTCCTAGAACTTCTTTGTGGATGACCAATATATCAAAGGATGCAATGTAGTCTTTTACTCTGCCTATTTGTCAAAGCTTAGTAAAATGACCCAAAAATTTTGATTCTATATCAAAGTGGTCACAAAGGGATTTTGAGAACACCTGCCAAGTTATGTTCACAGGATAGCATTTCTGACGCCACTACCACCATTGCAATCTCTCTTGGTCCAAGTAAAGGGCTCCCACACGTAGTTTAGTTTGATCATCTTGGACATCATTCATAATGAAATATTTTTCCATTTGTGCTACCCATGCTACTAGATTAGAGCCATCAAATTTATACATGTCCAACTTCGGTGGCCAAGGGTGGGCATGTTGGTGATTTCCATGGAAGTGAATACGATGACTAGATTCTCCTTCAAGGTCTTCATTAATACCATGTGCCTCGAGATGCAACCCCGACGTTCTCATATTGAATTATTCCATGAATTTATGCAACTGTTCCTCAGAATACTCCATCTTTTGTTCAAGGCACACGATCTTTTCGTTGGCCATGACTTGACCTCTAGTTTCTACCATACACAGATCTTCGTCACTTAAAGTCACTTAGAAAAAAATTTGGACTGCTCGAAAATTGAAACTGACAAGTGAATGGTACTACTGCGATCAACTCGTCATCCTAAATCTTATGGGCTAAGTCTCTTGTAAGTGTCCTGGTGAGAATCGAGCCCAGACTATAGGAGCCACAAGCCTCACTGCATAGATGGTCAAATCTACCTGCAAAATCCCATGGACTCAATATGAGTTGGATTGCGGCGGCGATAGAACCCCAACTGCTATATTTGAATGGTACTGTGGTAGTAGAACCTCAACAGGTGTTTCTGATTGTTGTGGCAACGACAGAAGCCCAACTGCTAGATTTGAATCATACTACAGTGGTAGAACCCCAACTAGTGGATTTGATTTGGAAAATAAGATAATGGGCAATCTTTAGAGAGTCAAGGGAACTATGGTTTCAAAGGGGTGTCAGGTGATATAGATCACAATATACATAAGGGTCCAACAATAGTACTCGACCCAATCTTTCAGGGCACTAACTAAGGAGGATCAACCATACCCTTAGTCGTACTACCCGACTACCCTATCATACATGCGAGTATCCTCCCGAAGTGTTGTTCTCAGTGTACTATAATAGTAAGATGACCTACGACTTATCTAAGGTGAGGTTTTAGTTGAGCCTCAGGGGCTTCTGATATACCCAAAGGGTACATGGAAGGAAGTCTGTGCACGGTTTTGTCTAATGCGCTACTGTTCTCAGTGTACTGTAGTAGTAAGACGACCTACGACTTATCTAAGGCGAGGTTTTAGGTGAGCCTAAGGGGCTTCTGATATACCCAGAGGGTACATGGAAGGAAGTCTATGCACAGTTTTGTCTAACGCGCTACTACTCCAAGGGGTACCCAAACGGGTTAAAAGGGAGTCCAACAAGAGTGACCACCTCTTGTATTTCCTGTGTGCATGCCTCCCTAAATTTGTAGGTTTATGTGCTCAATGATAGATCTCGTGGTTTAAAGACGTCGGAACACATCTCTAGCCTAAAAATAATTTCTACCAAAAATGGTGTTACCAACGACACTGGAAAGTGCTTTGATACCACTTGTTATGCTCTTGACCTGTGAGAAATTCTAGAATACCCAATATTCGAAGAAATACAACCCAAAACACATAACAAAATGAGAAAAACAACAAGTATTTTATTATCCAGAGATGAAAGAAATGTTCACTTGCCTCTTCGAGGGGGCAACCTCCAACATAGCAGAGATCGATTAGAAAATAAGACTTGATATTCCTCAATGGGGAGTCTCTAGGCTCTATATAGGATTCATACATACAATACCATGAGTCATTACCATGGTTCTCTCAATACCATATATCTAATACAATGTCCCATTTGCAACTAATTGTGGTCCCTTTCTTAAATGCGGGTCAACCACTTACAATTGTTAATATGGGCTTTATTTACTCTTTAACTAACTATGATTATGACTCGACCCTATTGGGTTTCTTGCGTAAATAAAGGGGTTAGGGTTGGACCCTAACAAAAGCTACCTTGAAAATGAAAATTGTTGATATTGGAATAACATCTTTTTTTGTTTTGTTTTTTTTTTTTTTAGGGTAAATTTTCAACATTTTTTAATAATGACATTAAAGTTAAAATATCATGACTCTAAAAAAATTTAAATTTCCAACATTTTCAATCATGAAATTAAAGATAAAATATATAGTCTTTGAAAAACCTTAAAATTCCAACAATTTTCAGTCATGGTGCTAAATAAAAAATACTTATAACTATTTTCAACCATAGCATTAAAGATAAAATATCATGACTTAAAAAAGAAATTAAAATCTTGACAAATTTTTGATTATGGAATTAAAACCAAAGTTTATGAATATAAAAAAACCTTAAGTTATCAAACTATTTCAAGCATGACATTATGGAAAAGAATTATGACTAAAAAAACTTAAAAAATGAACACTAATGAAAGAGTTATTATACCAAGAGTAATTTATTTTTTAAATGTTAAATGTATAATGATTTTAAAATCTTAGCCTAAGAGAACATGATACATTGCAACAAAAATTTAAAAATCAACCATCAAATTGACACACAATGTTGGTGAACTCGACCCATTGTAATGAAAACTTAAAGACCAACCATGAAATTGACACATTGTAGGGCAAACTCTATTCATTATAACAAAAATTTTAAAATCAACTATCAAATTGAAAATAATGGGATCGGGTTTCTAGTCGAGCATTATCATGGACCCTGAAAAAAATAAAATAAATCAATAAATAAAAATACAAAAGAAAACAAAAATTTAAACAGTGAAAAAAAAATAAAAACGATAAAAAAACACTTTTTTTTTCAAATAATAACAAGTTATAAAATATAAATAAATAAATAAAAGCATGACACAAAAAAGCAAATATAAAAAATATATAAAATTACAAAAAAACTATAAAAATGTAAAAACAAATAATATTATTTTGTAAAAAAAAAAAATTAAACAAAATTTAAATAAAAAACAAAAAATAAACTAAAAAATATGAAAAAATAAATTAAAAAAAGACATAATTGAAGGAAAAAAATTTCATTTTTTTTAATGTTAAAAAAAAAATAATTTTTTTTTTTAAACTTTAAAAAAATAGACCACCATAATTAAAAAACATAAAAAAAAGGTTTAAAATTGAAAATACAAAGAAATTAAAAATTAAAACTATGCCCCTTGTTTCATGAAAGAATCAAACCAAACCAAACCAGTGAAAGAAAGGGTTTGAGTAGAAAGGCAGATAGAGCCCATGCTTGCAGCGAGGTTATCACAGATACCTATAGGATCCCTATACTTTGACTCTGCCAAACTACAACAATAGGCTAAGGAATGGAATAATGTCAATATGAATGTCACAACAATGACGTTGCAAAGATTACACAAGTTGTACATAGAGATAATAGAAGAATTAAAGTTATATGAACAACACACCTTACAACTAAATATTCAAGAAGAAAAAGCGCGAGCTTTGCTTTGGCAGAAGCTCGAGCAAGTGATCCACAAAAGCGATCAAGTAACACAACAACACCCAAATATCAAGGAGGTAGTGGAAGCAAAATGCAAATAAATTAGAGACCTTGATGTCCAAGAGGAAGAGCCAGTGGAAGACAAGGTCTTGAAAGCTCATCCTTGTAGTGAAGGGGTACAAGGTGAAAATTTCCATAGTGCAACTCAAGTAGGAAATGTAGATCAGTGAGCTACAAATGAAGCTGCTGCCAACTACGCCACAAGAAATATGGGATCAGAGAGAGACTAACCTAAGGACTGCAATGGAAAACATCTCTACAGTAGTGGAAGACTGTGGAAAATGCTTGGGTGAAAGCCTACAAACTTTGACTTCGCGGTAGGAAGATCCAAATGTGTAGAAACTGTAGGAAAAAATTCAACAGAAGCAGTAGCATTTAGAATAAATTTGGGTATCTGTGAAGACCTTATGAATCTCGTAGAAGCTTGTGAAGATCAATGAGTCAGAGGCCCTCTAGAAGAAAATTGAGGAGCTGAAGAAGGAAGAAAATATTTTGACAAAGAGGACTCAGCCTTGGCAAGATGAGGCCCTCCAATTATCGCAGGTAGTAGATGAGAAGATTCAAGAGTTTTGACAGAGGGAGATAGTGTTGATACAGAAGGCTACAGAAAATTCGATAGAGTAACTATTGGAGGAGGTGGGTAGTAAGGAAAAGTAGGTAACAAAGATTCTATAGCAGTTCAACCAGGCTTACAACAACATCGCAACAAAAATCAGAGGCAAAGCAACTGAGTGACTTTGGATGAGTCACATGTGAGTGTTGGGGGCATGTTCTTCGCAACCCAACTTGGACTAAATTTTGGTGAAGACTCCACATTTTGTGGAGCCAAGTGCGAAGTGAAGAATGCAGCGGAGTGCGAAGTGGATCGCGCAGTGGAGCAGCGATGTGCCAAGTGGACCATGTAGTAGATATACCGCATGGTGTGGGGTCTTTGATGTGGATCGAAGCCCCTTCGTTTTGTAAAAAA
Organism: Pinus taeda; assembly: GCA_000404065.3. Taxonomy (NCBI): domain Eukaryota; kingdom Viridiplantae; phylum Streptophyta; class Pinopsida; order Pinales; family Pinaceae; genus Pinus; species Pinus taeda. The sequence continues at coordinate 66,297 of APFE030565450.1, read as the reverse complement.
ACAAGTAATATTGTAAAATATGAATGGTTCTCAGACCATAGTAGCTTGCATTAGGGGAGTCCATGGTATATGGACCATGGTGTTTTGAAGATATATCCATTGATGTAATAATATATATATATAGGGATCAATAATAAAGAAGAAGGTAAGCTTAGAATCACATCTTGAATGGTTGTATATTTGTGATATGTGGTTTGGGCAAGAAGGCGAGGCTCTGCAGCTGAGTGTGCGGGACAAGAACTGTTTGTTGAACAAATTTATTATTATAAGTAACATTTTTTGTGAATGTAGTCCCACATTGGGATGAACCATGGTAAAAATTGTGTCTTCATGTGTATATCTGCTTATTATCTATTGTAGCGTAGCAGTTTATTACAATTGCATTTTATTACAATGAAGTGATGATTATGAGTTTATATGATATTTTTTTGGGATTAAATGAATATGGTGAAGTAATCTATAAATTTTAATTATAATAGAACAAAATAATACCACATCACATCATCCCTCAAGGCTACAGAAACCTAGTTTTGCACCCTCTCATAGTCACTTCAAGTGATACTATGATTTGCTTGTAGGGCATTGGCGAAAGGGCCAGTGATTGAGGGTTTTGTTGTTGCATAGTACAGATTGAAACTAGGTCATCCCAACCAAAGCCAACAAAAAACATTCAAGATTTATGTCTTACATTATCCTATAATTTATTATGGCCCCAATGATGTAGTAAAAACAATTTTAACTCAACCTGATACAAATGGAAAAAGGGGAAGATGGGTTGCTAAGATACTTGAGTTTGATCTAGATATCATACCTACCATGTGGGTGAAAGGACATGGTTTAGCTAAACTTTTGGCGGAATCAAATTATAATATGCTTGGTATCAACACTAACATGTAGATTTCAGGTGAGAAGAATCCATAAGAACCTTCTTCGAGTGCATATCGTGTTCCTCTTCCTTTAAATATTGATGATAAATTTTTACTTTCAGATTGGTATAAAGACAGTTATTTTTCTTCATGATTTTGAATATCCTCTTGAATTCACAAAGAATCAACTCACATCTCTTAGACTCAAGGCCATGAATTATTATATCATAAATGAAATTTTCTATTGGAAGGATCCTTTGAATATCCTCTTATTATGTTTGACTAAGAGTGAAACTGAAGGAGTAATTGAACAGTTTCATGAAGGCATTTATGGAGGACATTATGCTTGGAAGGGAAATGCATATAAACTTTTGAGAGTGGGTTTCTATTGGCCCAGATTCTTTGCACGAATTGGAGAAAATGTGAGGACTTGTATCCCATGTTAGATTTTTGTTGGAAAATAGAGGCTAACAACACCTCTCCTTCTTCTAGTTTCAATTGAATCTCCTTTCTTGCAATGGGGATTAGATTTCATAGGAGAAATAATTCCATCTTCCAGCAATCAACATATATGGATATTAACAACCACCAATTATTTTACGAAGTGGGTAGAGGAAATTTCTATTAAGAATACAACATATAAAGTTGTGATAAAATTAATTGACGAAAACATTTTGTCCATATTTGGTTTCCAAAGACAAATTGTTACAGATAATTCTCAAGATTTAAGTAGTAGCAAAATGATAGAATTCTCTAGGAAATATAAGATTACATTAAACCATTCTAAACCTTATTATCCATAGGGTAATGGGTTAAAAAAATCATCAAATAAAAGTTTGATTAAAGTTTTTAAGAAAGTATTGGAAAATCACAAAAGGAGTTGGGACAATCATCTCAAATATGTAGTATGAGAAAACATAGTTTCACCTAAAATATTTACCGACAAATATACTTTTCATCTTGTATATGTGATTGAAGCAATTTTCCCTACACAATTATCATTCCTAGTTATGAAGTTTTTGCAAGAGTGATATGAAGATGCTGATGGTTTTTCAAGAAGAATCAATATGAGATCATTGAGTTGAATTAGGACAAAGATGAATTTCACCATAAACTTCAACAGTATCAAGACCCAATGACGAGTTTTTTTGATAGGGAGGATAGAGGAAGATATTTTAGACAAGGAGACCTAGTGCTCAGATGGGATGCCAGAAGAGAGGAAAAAGGTAAGCATGGAAAGTTTGATAATTTATGGTTGGGACCTTTCAGCATTGCAGAAGTAAAGGGTAACAATAAATCCATTTTACGGAACCTAGAAGGACAATATTCCTCATTTCCTGTCAATGGAAAATATCTTAAGCATTATATTTAGTATTAAATGTTTTCAATCATCCTCATTTTATATTTCCAGTTTTCTTTCAATTTCAACAACATGTGTGATTTTAATGACAAACACTCCATAGCCTGAGGAGAAGGCACATGGATCTACAAGTTATTTGCATCCCGAAGGGGGAAGTAGTTCCCAGATGGAGTCGATGTTGTAACTTATTCTTTCCCTCTCAATATTTTCTATTTTTTTATTTTATGTTAAAAAAATAGAGAAAAATAAGAATTGAAAAAAGAAAGAAAGAAAATACAAAAATAAAAAAGAAAGAAAGAAAGAAAACAGAAATAAAAGTCAGAAAAAAAGAAATAAAAGGGATATATAAAAAAAAAATCCCAAATGGTGCACACGTTTAAATGTCGCCCATCATATTTTAATTGTTTTTGTATTTAATATAATAAATTTGCTTTGATTTGACTACCTGTCATCAATTACCTATTGCGTAGGAACATACAGTGGAGATTGATACCACTGAAATCAATGGTTCGTAGGTAATTGCGGGACCAGCCGCATCCTGAAATGATAATGAAGGGGGGGTGTTTGTAAAGGGGATTTCCTCTCACCGCTTTTTCTACATGGTAGCACTACATCCATTGCGGCCCCCCTCCGCCATAAACCACTTACCATGGAACACCCCCCCACAAGCCACTCATCGACCACTTCGCTTACCGCTATACAACATTCCATTTTTTCACCCGCCAAACATCCTGATATATTTCACCATCTCTATCCCTCCCACTACATTTAGGACATGACAATTGTGCATTCAGAATTCCTGTCAATGTCTATCTACATTTAAGATCCCCGTGCCAATAATGGTTAAACACCAAAGAAGTCATTATTCAATATAGATAAACTCTACTATCCTTTGCAAATTGTGATTTTACCAATTCTTCCTATCACCTACAATTCCCTAGAATTCTACTACAACCATAATCTCAACTTGCAAGCAACCTCTAGCCACCACATTTCTTGGTAACTCTGTTTCAATTTCTCAGCGATTTGTTTTCCCTAATGGATTCCCATAAAGGAAAAGCAAAGGTCCTTGTAGATAATCCTTTGTTTCCCCATACTATTAATATAGATGAATTTCCATTGGTTGATACCCAATTCAAGATCGTAGATACCAATTGTGAGTTTGATCTGTACGAACTTCACAATCGGGCATATCAAAAGTTTGAAGATTCCAATGATGAGTTCAGATTCTAGGAATCCCTATTGTCCCAATTAAGCTTCCCTCAAACTCACAATTTCCTAGATTTGTAGCCTACTATGGAGCTTGATACCTTTCCAGTCAAAGAGATGTAATTACCCAAAACAGTGAAACCTTTTTTCATATTACAGCCAAGTCAATTTGTCAAGCCCTTCAGCTAAATCCTTAGGCTTACTTACACCTTTTGTCTTCTGATTCTTTAATGGAAATCTACCAAAAAATCACTTTCTCATATAGAGCTCACATTTTTTAATCATTTGTACCAAAACGTTTGGAATTACCCAGAATTAACCCTCCTTACCCCTCTGTAATGTTTCCTCAGATGTTTAGATAAGTAATTTCCTTAGTGTCTTGTCTATTATAATATCCTAGTGACCAGTGGGTTAATGAAGTCATTTTGGGCTTCCTATCAGTATTTTCCTCTGGTAAAAAACCATCAATTATGTTCAACTATAATCAATTTCTTTCTGATACGCTTCAAGACTAGATGTTAAAGTTCAACGCAGAAGGATCCTTTAAGCATCAGTCAATTTTAGTTTACCTGTTCTTATATTATCAATATGAAAGCTTCAATTTTCCTTTGCAAAAGTTGGATGCTGAAGGTAAACCTCTATTAGTAGTTCATTAGACATCCTTAGTGAGTAAAACTTCTGAAGAATTTTCTTTTAATGATTTTGTAAATAATTTTTTGTACATAGCTACTTGTTTGCTAAACAGTGATGCAGTCCCCAAAATTGCAATAGAGATTAAGAGAATTTTGCATCTGAATGAGAAGACAAAGGTTGGAGATTGGTATTTATACCATAATTTCATTGAATTCGGTATTTATAGTTGTGAGCTTCAACCATACAAATTTCTAGTGTTTCTCCCCATGGGGATTTTTGCACTAGAGTACATCAAGCAAATGCTAAATATAGATGAGGCTCATTTTGTTTCTAGAAAAAAAAAATCCCAATTTAAATTGAAAGAGCAAGTTGGCCCATTTATATTCAATACCAAATTTGCAAAGAAAGAGGTCAATGACCTATTGAGCCAGATGGCGTTTAAAGTAAGTTTTACTTGGTCATATGATCCATTAGGATTAATATCATCAATGAGAATCACTCATAAATCTGCACCATATATCCATGTGGGAAAACCTAAATTTGAGTAGTTTTCCAACAGGGAATACTGGAAAGAGAATACACTGTAGGAAATTGAAGAGCCAGTTTCCAGTCAAACAACATTGGAAACCCCAAGGATGACAGAGAAAGAATTGAAGGGACCAAGAGAAATCATATCACCATCAAGGTCAAAGTTACAAATATCAACATTCAAAATATTCAAAAGTAAAAAATATGTACTTGTTGAAGAATAATCTTCAGAATCTCAAACTCCTGAAGAACTTACTATAGTGGTAATATCAACCTACTCACCTTTTTCATTATAGTAGATTTCTAAAGATACATTAGAATATCCTTCTTCTCCTTCTTCTCCAAAACAACAAAGTAATTTTGCTAAGTTATTTGAAATGAAGAAGACAAATGAGGCCCTAAAGACTTCAGCATATGCAGAGTTTTGGAAGCAGTCATCCTCAAATCAAACTAGATTACTTTTATCCCTTGACAGTGAAAAAGGCTAGTTCCAATTAGCATTCTTGGAACCAAATGTCCTTATGCCTAAATCTGCTGAAGATTATAAAACCTCTATGTTTTCATGTGACACAAATCAAATTCATCCTATTGAATAAATTAAACTTCATAAGCAAGTGAGGGAAATGATATATTCATCCTTGACCAGTTCTGCTATGGCAGCTTCCCAATTACAAGCTTCTCTCAATACCATTCATTCACAATTAAAATTGGAGAAGATGTTTTCTTTAGAAAAGGACACTAAAATCGAAGGGCTTGAATATTTAGTTATCAAATTGGGATTAGATCCTCAATATATGAAGGCATATGAGGAAATCATCAAGAGAAGAAATGTTGATATTTAGGCATTGAGGAAACAATTGAAGTTGCCAACAACTAAACATCCATAGGCCCAAGAAGTCAGTAAGTTAGATAAGGAGAAGGAGAATATGACCTAGATCACTGTTGATCAGAATATACACATACAAAATATGGAGGCAAAAATGGAAAAGTTTATTAAGGAAAAAGAACTACAACTTCATACTACAACAACAACTTCCACAATTGTAACTTCAACACCAACAATTTCTACAGGAGTAGTGTCTACAACAGAAACTAAGCCCACAAGGCAACATTCAATAGAGCAAATATCAAAACCTATGAGATACTTTTCTTTGAAAGATATTGAGATTAAACAACTCAAAACTTTACTGAAGAAATTTCAAAATGACAAGATAAGGGATGACAACACATATCTAGGCGAAGTTCAAAAGAATTTGAAATTAACCAAGCAGCTAGAAAAATATGAAAATTGAGTCACTAATTGCAAAGACATTGGCAGAGGCAAAAGAGAAATTATGGATTTATATCAATTCTACCATGAATGAACTCTGGAAATCAATTTAGATTACTTTTGAACAGGAAGAGTTAGTAGATAGATCAAAGGCACTCATCACAGGAATCAAAGAAGATTTGGAGCATATTCCCAGAGAAGAAAATAAAATAATTAAAGTACTAAATTCTAAAACTAAAGAAGAATTAGAAGAAGTTAGATTTGAGGGCATAAACAATATTATCATAGAGGTAAGAAGCGTTTGGACAAAGAAAAATTTGATGTTATAGTTAGGAACCAAGTGTCAAAATTTGGAATCCCGGATTAGAAAATTTCACAAGAAATTCAATACTTTGCAGCAAAAGTGAATTCCCTCTCTAAGACATTCTACTGGCCAATTAATTCCATTATAAGACTACCAATACAAATTGCATGGGATAACAATAGACGTAGCCAAATTTGGTAAATTTAAAGGGACAATTAGCGGGAAAGCATTCTTGGAAGTCCTAGAGTATGATCTTTTCATTCAACATGAAGTCAATCATTTGCTCATCACTAGGCCTACTTTTCAAAAATACATAGAAGTCGATGAGGCATACAAGAGGGTAACAAATTTTCTGTCATAGATGAAAAAATATTGGATAAGTTACTTGAACTCACCAAGTGAAAAGAATGCAAGAAATTCAATAACTAGTCACAGGAAAAGGATGAGACGAAAGCAGAAAATCAATCAAAGACAATAATCGTCAAACATCACCCTAAAATTATGTGTTGAATATTTGAATTAGTTTAGAACAACTATTTTCTAGTTCTATTTTTTCAAATCATAAACATTTTCAAATATTATCTGATATTGTAATAAAGTTTGGCTTAGATTTAAGATATTTTTAGAATTTCGATCTATAAGTATTTTGTAGATCGAAGAAATCAGGGTTGAACCCTTGTAATGAGCCATTAACATGCATGTAATGTTCAAATCTATTTCTAAAAATAATTGTAGGATTCTGGATTCATTATGAACAACTTGTGTATCTATGTGAGTTCGTCTTGTTATAATTATTTTTTATATATTTATTTTTGCACATGTTCAAGGTAACACAGGAGTTTGGGCAAGACTAGATTGAATATAAATCTCCTTGAAAGCCCCTGCAAATTTATAATCATTAAAATTGATTAATTAATTGAACTGTTTGTCTTGGTTAATTCCTCTAAATATTTTAATTGTTTCCTTTTGTCATCTCTTGAATATGTTCTTTTTGGTTGTACAAAACTTCTACATCCATCTACTGTAGATGATAAATTAAATATTAAATATGAGTGTTTAGCAAGTTATATACTTTCTTTATTTATTCTTTTCAAATCAATTTAAAGATGAATTCTGTAAAGAGTGAAAAAAAAACCCTTCAATTTTCTCAAAAATAGTTAGTAATTACATCTGTTTAAAGGTTTAATGCACTAATCATCCATTTAAAATCAAAACCTTACATTAGATTCTTTGGCACAGTTCCTTAGGCTAGAACTTTTTACAAAGATATAAATTCCATAATCATCATATTATCATAGGTTGACATCAAGTACATATTTATAAAGTAGGTTTCCATCATGAACAACGCATTAGCCATAACGCTAACAAAAATGTAAATCCCATCTCTCGAATGGTTCTATCACTAATTGAGGCTATAACAAAATTTCATCTCATTGAGTAGGCTGGCCCATCCTTTGAAAACTATCACACAACTGCACATATTTCATTACATTTCAAAACATAGTAGGCCAAAAATAACCCATCTAAAACACCTTATGATTTTTTCTCCTATCTAAAAAACGTACTCCACAAGGCCCATCATGAAAAGCCTTGAGAATGTCATGAATCTCATCCTTCCTCACGCACCAAGATGAACAAGGATACTACAAAAATATACTCATCTCAGAAAGAGTCTTCAATAGGAAGATCATTAATAACATTAGTCAATTGAGAAAGAAAATATTCAACACCATTGTCCTTCCTAGGTTTACCTACAATAGTAATATCAAATTATTGGAGTAACAAAAATTACCTAGTAACCCTAGCACTAGTAACTAGATTATTCATAAAAAATCAAATTGTGGAGTGGTCAATATGTACAAAAGTTTGGTAACCATTAATGTAATGCCTAACTTTATTTATAACATGAATAAAAACAATAAAATCTTTTGCTGTCACCATATAATTTACCTATGTAGGGGTCATGTTCTTGTTGATATAGTAGATGGTGTAAGGTTTAGTCTCGTCTTGTTGGCCCAAAAAAACTCAAATGGTTGTATTAGAAGCGGTGGAGATGTGAAATGACTATCTCCAACTATGTCTTAATAAAATGGAAGCTATTGTTACATATATTTTTAATTATGCAAAAGCATTGTTAGACTAGTTAGTGCATACAAAGTATTTATCCTTTCTTAACAAGGAAAACAATGGGAATATAATTTTGGAATTTTTTTCGATAAATGATCTATAATAACCTTCCACCTATACAAATCTACATACTTGTTGTTGTAACATATTTCCATCTATACAATTTTTTCGCAAACAATTTTTTTCAAAAAAAGGTTATACTTTGCACTTTGTAATAAATCAACATATTTTTATAAATGTCGCTTTCAGTTTCAATTTTCGGTAAATAATATAGTTTTTTATTGGGGTTTCCTAGAATAAAACACATGATGAGCTCCACTCAAATTCCAACAACTCAAATCTCATCTGCTGTAATAGATAGTTCACAATAATTGTGGGACCCCCCTGCACTCTCAACATTTAATGGGGGCGTCCACAAGTCATGGTTTTGGAAAATCATAGAAACTAATGTGGAGGGAGCTCATGCATTTTGCACCCACACTGCCCCCCCCCCCCCCTTAAAACCAAATACCAATTCACCACCCCGCAAACCACTTTCCTACTAGTTGTTGCTTCCACCAATTTTATACACCACTATCCCATTAAGCATTTTTCTACCGAATTAGTTCCCTCCATTCCTCCACAATTTTCCAATGTATAGCCACCAAACATTAAATTTAATTCCTGCCAACATTCAAATTTCCATTAAATTCTTCAATCATTAAAATATTCAAGGAATTTTTTATTTCCTCTAAAGTCGATTCTGTTCCAAATTTGTCTAGTCATTTTTCTTAGATTTTTAGTGTTCACAGAGCGACTAAGAAATATGAAATTTCTGAGATCACACATGCATTTCCTTCACCATCTGTAATCTTATTGGGTATTCAAATCTTCCTACTCTCTATTTAACTTCAAAATGAGTATTCGGAAAGGAAAAATCAAGTCATGGGTTGAAAATCCCATGCTTCCTGGAATCCCGAATTTAGATGAGGTACCATTAGTAGACTTGGATTTTAATATTATAGATACTAAGTGTGAGTTTGATTTATATCAATTAAATAATTGTGATTTTCAAAAGTTTGAAGAAACTAGTGATGAGTTTAGTCTTTTGGAATCCATGTTGCCTCAGTTTGTCTTTCCTCAAACTCATCATTTTCCTGAGTTTGTCTGCTGGTGAAAAAAAATATATTTCCTTAATCAGAGAGCAATAGTAGCTATAAATGGTGAAATTTTTTTCTATATAAAACCAGAGTCTATTCTTCAAGCTTTGTAAATTTTTCCTCCAAGTTCCCTACATTCCTTTTTGGTCGAGTCATTAATGGAAAATTACCAAAAGCTTATATTTCAAGAGAAAGACAATATTTTGAATCATTTTTACTAGAAGGATTTGAATTACCACGTTATAATCAACCTTATTCTTCAAACACATTTCTTGAAATCTCCAAGAAAATAATTTCTATGATTTATTGTCTTTTAGGTTATAAAAGTGATGAATGGGTTAATGAGGTTATTCTAGTGTTCCTATCTATCTTTTCATCTGGAAAAATCCTTTCGTCCTATTCAATTATATCAAGTTTCTCTCAGATAACATTCATGAGAAATACTTAAGGTTCAATGTTGAAATAGCCTTGAAACATCAATCTGTGTTAGTTTACCTATTATTATACCTTTAAGATGATATGTTTAAGATGCCACTACAAAAGCTAGATTCACAGGGGAAACCACAATTTTTTATTCACTAGACCTCATTAGTTAGAAACAATTTAGAAGAGTATTCATTTAGTGATTTTGTGGACCAATTTTTGTATTTATCACTATGTCTTCTTAGTAATGATGCAATCCCAAGGGTTTCAACTAGAAATAAGAGAATTTTGCATTTAAGTGAGTAGACAATGGTTGGAGATAGGTATTTATATTAGAGCTTCACAAATATCATGATTTATGGTTGTGAATTGTCACCCTATAAGCTACAATTATTTCTTCCAGTAATAATTTTTGATTTGGTTTTAATAAAGAAGAGCTTAAATGTAGATGAAGTTCATTGTGTCATGAAAACAAAAGGATTGGTTTAAGATAAAAGTTCAGATTGGCCCCTTCATAACAAATACTAGACAAATTGATAAAGAAGTAGATAATTTGTTAACATAAATGAATTTAAAAATGAGTTTCAACTGGCCTTATTATCCTTTGGGAATAATTTTAGCTATCAGACTTGAGCAGAAGTCTGCTCCTTAACTTCATTTTTTGAAAACCAAAAATTGAATAGTATGCTAATCAGGGGGTTTGGGAGGAAAACACATTACATGAATTTGAAGAACAAGTGTCAAGTCAGACAACAATGGAAACACCTCTCCAAAGGAAAAGGGGTTGAAAATAACAAGTGAATGCATTTATATTATTATTTCAAGGTCTAAGTGAATATAGTTTGGAGTTTTCAAAAGAATAAATACCAAGGAAAAAATAAGAAGAATTAGTTGAAGTTAGAAATACAAAGGTTTCAACTACAATGATAGTTTCAAGCGAGCCTGTGTTTACTCTACATCCGATTAAAGAAAAAACAACCCATGCATTTTCTTCTCCTTCTTTTGGCGGCCAAACCATTTTTTATAAATTCAAAGAGATGAAGAAAACGAATGAGCTCCTAATGTCTGCCACATATTCTCAATTTTGGAAACAAACATCCTTTACTCAAAACAAATTGTTATCTGCACTAGATCTTGATAGAGGAAAAATTCAATTGACTTTTCTTGAGCCAAAGGTTCTAGTCCCAAAGACTGTAGTGGACTACAAAACCTCCTTACTTTATTTTTATACAAAACAATTTCATCCTATAGACCAGATATATTTACATAAGAAAACAGATGAAATGATCTACACTTATTTGAAAAGTTTTTCCATAATTGTTTCAATATTGCAAACTTATTTGAATAATATTCACTCTAAATTGAAGTTAGAAAGGATGTCATCATTGGCCAAGGATAAAAGGACAAAAACTTTAGAAAATATTATCATTAAAATAGGATTAGATCTTAAAAATGTTGATGCAACACAAGAGATCATAAAAAATAAAAATGAAAATACACAGGCATTGTGTAAGAGATTAAAGTTACCGATGATAGAGCATCCTCAAGCTAAGGAGGAGGGAGAACTTGAAAAAGAAAAGGAAAACATGTTGCATATGATTGTGGAGCAAAATGTGCAAATACAAAAAATGGAGGCAGAGATTGAAAAGCTATTAAGGAGAACGAAAAAAAATGTTAGTGCAGGAGTTTCAACATTCGAGATAGGATCAACAAGCCATGATTCAACATAGAAATTATCAAAATAAATGGCATATCTATCATTGAGAAATGTAGAAATTGAGAATTTGAAGGCATCATTGCAAAAGGAAGAAGAAAATAAGATAAAAGTAGACAATGCATACATTTCAGAGTTGCAAAAGAATTTCAAGCTTACAAAGCAGCTTCAAAAATGTTTGGATGAATCAAATAGTGCACAAAATTATCGAAAGATAAGGAGTATATTTGGATAGACATAAGTTCTGCAATTTTAGATTTCTAGTCTTCTATCAAAATAATTTTTGAAAAAGAACAACTATTGGAGAAAGCTAAAAGGGCCATTGAATATATCAAAGAAGAGTTGGACCATAGACCTAGAGAGGAAACCAGAATCTTAAAAGTCCTAAATTCAAAAACTAGGGAATAGTTAGAAGAAATGGGAATTAAATATAGAGTAGATGAAGTCCTTGAAGTAAGGAAGGTGTTGGCTAAGAATAATTTAATGCTTCTATTGGAAAACAAATGTGAAAATTTAGATGTTCAGATCAATAAATTTCACAAAAAGTTTTTTGTTCTTCAAAAGAAAGGACTCCCATAATTGAGGAATTCTTATAGTGAATTAATTCAATAGGAAGACTATCATAAAAGATTAAGTGATATAGCAACAGACAAATCAAAATTTTCTAAAGTTAAAGGAATTATTAGTGGTCAAAATGTATTTCAATACTTAGAAAATGATTTGTTTATTTCATATGAAATCATCATATTTTTGTCAGTAAACCAACTTTTAAAAAGTATATTGGGGTAAATGAGGTCTACATAAAGGTGATAAAGTTTTCATGTCCATACGATAATTAGTGGGATAAGTTTATTGAGATTATCAATTGAAAAAGAAGCAAGTTTTTAAGCAACATTTTGGGAAAGAGCAGAACATTCAAGAACAAAATCACGAGATGTGAATTTGAAGCCAACAATTAGAAACAAGATCCTTGATTAGTGTGTAGATTGCTCTTTGTTAGTCAAGAATTTATTTTTTAATCAATTTTGTTATAAATATCTAAATATTTTTGGATGAACATTTATTTTTTCATGAAAAATATGTAATAGGTTATAATTTTTTGAAAAAACTATATATGTACTTTGCAATTCTAATTAAGCAGGGTTCATACCTGGAGCATATTTTTGGTTGATACTGCTATAATATTTTCATCTTCAAGATAATCAAAGGATTATGGTTTTGCAATTCTAATTAAGAAGGGTTCATACCTAGAGCATATTTTTGGTTGATACTGCTATAATATTTTCATCTTCAAGATAATCAAAGGATTATGGTTTCCATTTATGCAACATTTGTGTACTTTTGAATGTTTCTAGTGATTTTCATAATCTAATTCTACATATTTTTGAGATAGTGTAGGACATTGGGAAGTGAAGGGATGAATATGAGTCTCGATGACATCCCTGGCAAGGTAATTTTCTGTACTATGTAATAATTAAACAATTTGTTTAATTGGATACTCATAAGTTAATAGATTATTTCTTCTATGCTATACTTAAACATATTTTTTTCACTATAGAGATACACCTATATGTTCCTCTCATCTCAAATAGTAATATGTTCAAGAAAGATATTTAGTCCTCTAATTTCTTCTACATTCTTCCTTCAGAGAACTTATAAATATTGTATGTTGTCATAATGGAACACTGGGACTTTGATTTATCTAAAGGATTAAGAATTATAGGCATAGATAAGTATTTTCATATTTGGGTCATCCATTTCATAATAACCCCTCACAATTTTTAACTAGGCAATCCCTTCTATGGATAGAAGTGATCCCTCTAGACCAATGAGTGTTTCTAGTAACAACTGAAACAAATACATGCAAAAATATCCCGGTTTAAATCAAAATGTCATGAGAGAGGAAAGATGGCCTACCTCACTCTTATGTGGTCACTATTCGATGTCGATCTCGACCTTCTCACTTCCAAGTTCCATCCTTGCTATTTTGTTTTGAACAAATAACTACAAGAGAGATCAAACAAATACAAAAAAGGAAAAAAATAGCATATGCATTCTAATCTAAAACATATGAAAAATCAAGGAGCATCATACTAATCAAGCAGTAATTTATACGCTTATGGAAAGTAAACATGCATTATATTAATCATAAACAAAAGAGGGAAGCATACAACCACTACCTTTATGTTGGAAACCTCCTTCGGGGTGGGTTTCCAAGTCTAAGCCAAGACTTCTCAAGCTCTCCTTTCTCCTTCACAAATTGGTAGTAATTAGGCACAATTTAGTAGTAACATGACCAATCTAGTTTGACCAACCATTTGAGGGTGGAAGGGAATGCATTTATAGGGAAGGAGAGGAAGTAAGGGATCCACAAAAGGGGTAAGAAGGTCCACATATTAAGGGGAAGATCCCTAAAGGTAGGTTCAAGGACATAAAATGGGATAACTCGACCATATCCTTATTCAACAATAACCAACTCATCGTTCTCGAGGCTTCTAGTAAGAGAAGCTTATGCTCCATTTTTGGAGAAACTGGCTAAAGAGTATCAACGCGGATTCTCCTATCGAAAGTCATGCTACCAATGCTAGTCACTAGTTAGACCAAAGGGTACCAGCACAGGTTTTCCTTCTAAAAGTAATGCCGGGATTGAAAATAGTTTTTTTTTGAAAAGATCTTCTAGAATTACTTCAAGGCATTTCTTCTTCTTTTCTTTAGGGATGCTCTGATCAATGTTTTTGACGGTGAATTCATTGAGAGATTTCGTCGCTTTCTGACATTTTGGGCAAATTTTGACAAATTAGGGCATGAGATAGGGAGTGTGACAAATTACTATATAACATATGCCCCCTAAAGCATGAAGTCAGAACAGGAAGTGATGTCCGAAGTGATTTACAAGTCAAGGAAAGGACTTTGGATAAATACTATCAAGAGACCTACAAATCAAACATAAAACAACATATATTACATCTCTGAGTAGGCATTTAACAATACATGAATCCACGACATGGTCACAACCATCTGACTATAAAGGATCATTTGTATGGATCCATGGCATGGACACAACCATCCGACTAAAAAGGATCATATGTATGGATCCACGTCATGGACACAACCATCCAACTAGAAAGGGTCATGTGTACAATCATCAATACTAAATAACTCCACATAGCATGGATTTATTAGATTAAATACAGGGTCTTCATCTCTGTCATAATCCAACCAAAATATATATCTAACCATGTGAATCAACGTGCCGGAGTCGACATGGTAGAAACCATTTGATTACCCGTTAATGATGTAAATTGTTAACAGGTACAAGAGAAACCACCAATAGTGATAGTGGATCTCAAGGTACAACAACATAATCCATCAGTGTGAACAAGGAAGCTAAATTCGAACACTCGTAGAGTCATTTGATCAAATCCCAGTGACGTGAACCTATCATCGAATGCGAAGAACCTTCCACTGAGGCATGAAAGCTCCAAGGTATTGAAAGGGCATTTCTAGACCATCTTTCTAGATAATGAGTTGAAGTCGACAAGAAGTGATCCATCGGAGGAGGACCATAATGTTTCCCACACCATGTATATGAACAAAGGAATCTATAAATTTGGTGAGAGTGATTCATAATTGTTGCAGAAAATCAAACATGGTATAAGTGGTTTGAAGTGCAGATGGGACTTCTCTTGAACATATCGGTGACACAACTTTGGACATTGGCAAAATTTCACTCAACATAAGATAAGAGGTCATGATGAGAATAGGATATAATCGAATGAGAGTCAAATGGATTCCAAAAAGAAAGTAAGGAAAGTGATGAAGTGAGGATCACCCAAAACTGACACCGGCAACAAATAAGTGTCATGTTTAAGACCAACATGCTGCCTTTATACAAAATACAAGACACATTTATTTCCATTCCCCTCCTGCTATTTCTAGTGAAGAGGATACCATATTCTTATCATATAAGTTCATCCATCGGATGAATCCATCCTAGTAAGTTTTAATGAGTCCTAGGAAGGAGTAACTTGGTCTCTTCACAATGACAAGTCCCATGTGGTTTACATTTTGTTTTCGTAGATAGTCTCTTCAGTCCAAAAATGTAGAAAACAATACTCAAGAGAACCTCTTAGTCATGTTTGACAAAGTTATTCATTTTTTGTAGCTATTCTATCTTAGTCTAGAAAAGAGTTAAACTCATACTGGCTAGACATATTTTCATTTACTTTTACGAGTTGGAGAACACAAGTGCTCAACAATCTTTTCATATTTTTGGAGTCTGAAAAGAGTTGAAAGAGGACTCCTCCTTGAGGAATGTGTTGGGACAAGGTCCCTTGGAGTAAATTTTGTAATCAATTTTTCTAACTATGTAAAGTATCCATATTTTGAGGAGCGGAGTGCAAAGGTCATATGAGTCAAAAAGGGACTTTAGTCCCTTAGTTTTTTAGAAGATAGGATGTTTTTTCACCCTCCCATGGTTTGCGAAACATGGTATTATAATGGAAGGAACTATATAAAGGAGACATAGTGAGTCATAAGAGATAACAAGTAATAGAAGATCATTGTATGAGAAAGTAGTCTAAAGCAAGAAAGTCTGTTTCATGTATTTAGGTGAAGGGGAAGGAACCTGCAGCTCTATGCGTGAATACCTTGGTAAGTCTGCAAGCTGAGTGTGTGAGTCCCAACAGTTGATTGCACAAGGAAGAAGAGTTTGTATCTGAAATATTATATCAATAAAGATTGTTTTTGAAGCTATAATTGTGTATACGTGCCTTTATATTTTCTTATGAAATTTGTGTATTTGTTTTGGTTTCCAAAAATTATCTGAAGAAACACTTAATTAGTGCATGAAAATAATAGATCTGATAGTTTATATGATGCTGTGAATGACTTAAGTGTTCTGCAAAGGGTTATATACTATTTCTGTAAGTTACTAGGATTTCTGTAATTAAACGGTTAGGGCTCGTGAAGATCATGATAAAGCCATAGAAGTAACATGTTAGAGCCTAGATCGACCTCATTTTGAAGGGAGGCAATCCTAGGATAACCACAAACCACACTTAACCTGGTAGCTAGCCTTACCAGGTCGGGAGAGGGCTCTCTCCTTGTCAATATCAGTTGAGATGATTGAATTGAACATAGATTTTAGGCTAGGTATAGTAGCTCTAGGGTTTTTGAGTTGATTTTGAAGGTTGGTTGCTAGATCAAATGGAGTAGGCAACTTAGGTCTAGGAAATCAAATCAGAATTGCAGACACATTCTGTGGGGCGAGATGGTTGGTTTAAGATTGCTGAGGGGCTGAGGAGGGCATCTGGAGACCATGAATCCTCTTCAAACTATTGAAAACATTAAAAATTAAATGCATTCCCAAGGCAAAGCACTATTATCAATATATTTTGTCTATTTATCTTGATTCATTTAGTTTAGAGGAATGAAAATGATTTTGGAACATATAACACATAAGAATAACTTATTACAGAAGAAGAAACAATACAAAAACATAGTATCATAAGAATCCCACAAAAATAGCTGCAAAACCTGGTTTGATTCCTTGCCAAACTACTGTAGTGATGTATAATGAAGCTCAAAGCATCCACCAAAGTCCAACCTTTACAAATGACTAAGAGAAACATAATATAGGCATCAAACAACTCATGCTAGTCATCAAGGGTTGAATCCATGAGTCAAGGAGCTATTTCAACAACATCTAAACTAGGAATAGGAAAAGAGGTAGTGGAACAACTTGCCTCTAAAATTAAGTAAACTCATACATTCAGTTCAAAACCACTTTTGATTTGATGTATCTACCCCATCAAGTGTTTTCCATCAATATTTACATCATATTACATCATGTACCATGAAACGTTTACCAAGAAAAGAAGAAGAAGTCAACTGCTGAAGAAATTAGGCGAAATTTGACTTTTAGGAAAAATTGACAAAATTTGCCCAATGCGCATCGCCATCAGCCCAATGCGCAACATCGCTTCAAGGCTACTTTTGGAGGTCTTCCACTCCACCAAATCAGGCCCAAGATATCTTGTTGAAAAGCCTTGTCTATCTAGTTTCTAGAACACTTTGAATTTTATGATTTGGAGGTCATTTTTCAAAAGTGGATTCTCCCAAGACTGGCTCGTTTGTGTCTAAAAAGTGGCAAAGAGGTCATTTTTTGACTGTTTTTTTCCCTTTTGGTGGCCAAGATCTCCTCCAAATTTGATGAAACGTTTTGGGTTTGCTTCTCTCTTGATGCGAAATCCAAAACTATAAGCCATTCTTTCAAAGGATGCACCAATCCAATGTGCAGTGTCGATGACGTTGCACATCCACCAGAATTTCTATGTTGCATAATTCAACACTTTGAAATTGACAAAATTGTTTGAAAATTTGCCCAGTTTTGGCTCAAAGATACTTCATGGGTTACTTTGTTGGGCTATTGTGACATCAGCCAAAATGTTGAACTTATCATCCTTCTTTTTTCCCTTTAAGGCCCTCCTTAATCTTTCCTTAAGGTGCTTAATTCTCATGCTACCTATCATATTCTACTTCAAGTAATGTAGGCCATATGCCTACGAATATTTTTGTCTCTTGTGGCTTTCTTTAGAAGACCCTCAAGGTGGATATTTACCCTCTTTAACCACTTCTTGTTCAACTAGAGTCAAGGGAACCAGATGCTTCTCTACCATTTCACGAAAATCAAAACATGACTGCTCTCTGAAGCGTGAGGTGGCTAATGGGCAAGCAAGTAGTTCACTCATGCTGATGGGCTCCTCCCTGATAATATTGCCACCTTTGTGAGGCTTCCTCTACTGCAAAATCCTTTCCCTAGAGCTATCACTAAGGGTGTCCTCCTCAAAATTAGGCTCCCTGTCCCTCTCCATGCTTGTCTGTTTGGGATGGTTTAATTAATGGTGGATAATTATGTTAGGGAAAGATGAGTATGAAGATATTTATAAAAGGGAAATAGTGGTGGAGTGAAATAAGAGTGTAAGTGGGGTTTATAAGGGAGCTGGGGTTTGATGTGAGGGGGTTTAGTGTTTGATAAAGGGGTTAATTTTAATAGGGAAATGGGGGAAGGGAATATGAGTGAAGTGAGACAGGATTAAAGGGTATGTTTAGGGCAAGTGAAAATGGGAATATTGAGACAAGGAACAAGAGTTGGAATCGTGAAAAATAAGATAGAAAGACAAACTAGGGTTTGAGTCTTAGGAGGAAAAAAACATATTTCAAGCATGAAAACCCTATCTAAGCTCAAAAGTGAGTGTACTTACTTGTTTAGAAGGAAAATGCAGAAATTAGGGTCATTGGAGATGAATTTTTATGGTTTTGGAGCCTCACAATTCAATGCCCTGTGCCCTGAACCCAATGCACAGCGCCTCCCTGATGCGCAGTGCCCTTGTATTTTTCTGAAGGAAGTTTGACTCTAATGTGTAGCACTAGCCTCCCAATGCGTAGTGCCATTTTGCAGACCAGTTTTTGAGGCCTTCCTGGTGTCCACATTGGGCATGGGATAGCTCGTTCGAATGATTTTCAAGTCTAATTTCCAAAACATCTTGAATTGTTCAATTTGGAGCTCATTTTCCCTGTCAAAAGTCAAATCTCCCAAGACTAGTCAAAATGTGCAGAATGAGACTGCCTGAATGCAGAGTGTTATTGCAGTAAACTTTTGAAAGTCTTCCTAAACTCTAAATTGAGCTCATGATATCTCATTGGAAATATATTTGTGTCTAATTATCAATTGACTCATCAAGCAAGTTATTTTGGCACTCCATCTAGGAGAAACATTTATTTTACCAAGATCACTCCAGAGGTGCAGCAACTCTCCTGAGGCAACGATATTTTTGATATTTCTCCCAAAGCATGAAACATGTGTAAAAAATGAGAGACATTTTTCTTCTTGGGTCAATGATGGACAAAAGCCTCTCTCACTTGTGTCAAATTCATCTTCTCTTTCTCAGAAACATCATTTGAATAAAACCTATCCCAATGTGTGGAACAGGGGATTTATGGAAATGAAGGGAAATGAAGGGGATAAGGGGCTTCTAAATTCTTGAGAAAATTTTAGGAAGTAGGGAGGAATGTTAGGAATCAAGGGAATGTGGAATTTCAAAAATTGAGTGAGGGGAAGGAGTCCAAAAGGTAAAAACATAGGTCTAGCCTAAAAAATTGTCAAATTGTAGCAATAAACTAGGGTTTGTGGGAAAATCATGAATTTGAGGGATATGAGTGATGTGAAGCATTTAATAAGGTATATTAAGGATAGGGGAAGGTGTATGAGCATCAGGATACAAGTTTTTTTGATCACTTGGCCATCCAAGAAAAATTACCTTCAAAACCCTAGTAGAGGGAAATTGGCCTTACCCTAGTACAACTTAAGCATGAAAAAGGTGTAAAATGACCCATTGGAACTTGAAATGAGGATGAAAAACTTTTGAATAATGGTATGCTTAGCCAAATGGTGACATGGATCAACACTTGAAAAACGTTTGAAAACAAATCCTAGACCTAAGACCTGGTGATCAAATTTTACTTGAAGACTCACTGAAATGACAAACTTTGACTTGGACACCCTAAGACCACTTTGAAAGAGCATGTTTGATCACTGGTGGAAGGCTTCAAAGACTAACACTAACATAATAGAAACCCATCACACAAACCTCTGGATGCATAAACCTAGTTCTTTCATCGCCCAATATTGCTTGTGGTGAGACTGCAGCCTGCATTACATGGGTTGCTTTTGAAAGGGCAAACAATTTAGGTTTTTGTTGGTTGGCACAACTAATTTTGAACCTAGGACAAGACTTGTTAAGCCAACATATTGAGTGGTATAAAAGGATTGCAACTAGTTCCAGTCATGATGGAACTACTCAAAACATGTAAAGGTGAAGAGGCTGGCTAATAAGACCACTCATTGTAGATGTTCCTCGGGGAAATGTAAAACAACCAAGTGAAAGCATATGATCGGTAAAATAGATGGTGACGATGGAATGAAAAAACCAAGGTGAATCTCACAAAACAAGGTTGATAAAAATGGAAAATACGAGAGATAAAATGGGAATTGGTTTCATCTTTACACAATCTTGAAACATGGGAAGCTATTCTTGAGTATACCTGAGGATGGTTTCATTTTTTCACAATCTTGAAACATGAGAAAAAAATATTCTTTGATTTGGTTTCATTTTTACACAAGCTTGAAATGGAGACAAATTATGCTTGGATTTGGTTTCATTTTCACACAATCTTAAAAGAAAAATAAACTATGCTTGAGATGAGTTTGCATGTCTCCAACATAATGATTCAATTCAAGGTACATGACCTCCAAGCTTCATTTCATTCACCTAAGTAGAATACGGGTTACTAACAGGTGGATGGAATGAAGGTTCACTTACGAAATCAAGTGAAAGACTCAACTGGGAATTTATGATATCTAAACAGAGACTCAAATTTGAAGGGAATCTATTTCATTTTTTTAAATGAGCTTGACATAGGAAAAGAACCATGCTCATGACACCTTGTTTCATTTTTTAAGGAGATTGACATCATAAAAGGAACCATGCTCCAACACCTATTTCATTTTTTAATGAGGTTGACGTAGTAAAAGAACTATCCTCATGGGGACCTATTTCATTTTTTAAAAAGGTTGACATAGTCAAAGAACTATCCTCATAACCTTGATTATGGACTATAAGAGACCATGGCTTCGAAGAGGTTATAATCGGATGGGAGAACGACACTCTCAAAGGGATACCTATCAAGGGATATAATGGAATGATCGGGTTCCAGTGTTCCCACTACCTGATACACTATACCACTGACTAGATCATTAGTAGACACGAGAATGGAATAGGTGGCCATATAATTAAGCTGTGGTGATGGTGATACCACTTGCATACAAGGACCATTTAGAGAAGATGGTTGATTGGGAGTTAAATTAGGACCAAGCGATAAAAGCTGTCAATGAATTCACCATGAAAAACATTAATCAAAGTATCCCTGAAGAAATTCATTGAAGTAATTCTGGAAGAGCTTGTCAAAAAACCTTATTTGCAAGCCCAACGCTACTTTTAGCAGGAAAACCCATGTTGGTACCCTTTGTTCTAACTAGTGACTAGCACTGGTAGAATGAATTTCGAGAGGAAAATCCGCGATGATCCTCTTCAGGAAGTTTCGCTAAAAATGGAGCAGAAGCTTCTCTTACTAGAAGCCTCAAGAACATTAAGCTTGTTATTGTTGAATAAGGACATGGTCGAGTTATCCCATTTTGAGTCCTTAATCCTCACCTTATGGATCTTCCCCTTGAGATGTGGACCTTCTTCCCCTCTTTTATGGATCCCTAACTCCCTCTCGTTCCCTATAAATGCATTCCCTTAAACCCTTAAATGGTTGGTTAGACTAGATTGGTCATGCTACTGCTAAATTCTTCCTAATTACTACTAATTTGTGAAGGAGAAAGGAGAGCTTGAGAATTATTGGCTTGGACTTGGAAACCCATCCTAAAGGAGGCTTCCAACATCAAGGCAGTGGTTGTATGCTTCCCTCTTGTGCTTATTATTAATACAGTTCATCTTTACTTTCTGTAAGTGTGTAAATGACTACTTGCATAGTATGATGCTCCTTGACCTATTGTATGGTTTACATTAGAATACATATGCTATGTATTTCCTTTGTTGTCTTTGTTTTATCTCTCTTGTAGGTATTCGCTCGCAACATAATAGCGAGGATCGAGCTTGGAAGTGAGGAGATTGAGATTGACATAAAAAAGTGACTGCATAGGAGGGAGGTAGGCCATCATTCCTCTCTCATGTCATTCTGATTTAAACTAGGAGAATTTTTCATGTATTTGTTTCGGTTGTTACTAGATCTACTTATTGGACTAAAGGGGTCGCTTCTATCCGTAGAAGGGATTTCCTAGTTAATAAATTGGTGACTCTACTGGGAAGCCTATAGCCCTTTCAACCCTTCTTTTTGCATTGGGCCTTTTTTATTAGTTTGGCCACCTTTTAATGATCCTGGGGTTTGATTGCCTTTGGGTCTGTGATATGAGTAGTTGGTCATTTAGGGTATCAGGTCTAAGGTTTTTCTTAAGATCTACTTGACTTTTCCTAAAATTTCCTCTCTCAAAACTTTTTTATCAGTCACAGTCATGTTGAAAACACTGCTTTTTTTAGTACAATTGCACTGGAAACCCTGTCTTCCATTGTCTGCCCATGCTAGTTCAGTTTCTCATCCAACATAGATTTTGTTGTGTAAATTAGTGCCGCCGACAATTTTTTTTCTATTAAATAGCATTGATGGCCTTCTCATCACGTATTTTTCTAAGTAAAGTAGTGTTGATCCTTCAAATTGAGAATTTTTAGGGTTTCTAATAAAAATCCTAGCGTGTCTTGATCTCTGAGGTCATCCTTCCACTCTGTGTGCATTGAATTTTCATTGATTTCTGTCAGTTTCTTTGTGGTGTGCAAAAGTCCCTCCCATTGTTTGAAGTAGTGAAAGTAAATTTTGGTTGAGTCCTTGATTCTTTGAGTGAATTAAAATTGGTGTTTGTTGCTTCTATGTTTCGAAGGGATATTGATTTGTTGTTGTTTGAGCATTATTAGTTCTTTTCAGAAAATAAACGAAATTGATTTTGCTTTTATTTAGTTTTCATCTCAAACTTTACGTTTTGTAAAGTGCTTTAGATCACATTGCACTGAAAAGTCATTTTCGAAACATCATTGAACATAGATTACATTGTTTAGTAGTTGAAAGTTAAAAAGTGCACTGAGCCCATTCTCATTCATTGAAAGAAAAATTTAAATCGTTTCGATTTTTGTGGTTGCATTTGGAAAATGAAAGTGAAAGATCTAGTTAGGAAAGCTTTGTTTTATGCATTCTTCATTTTTGCATCATTTTGTGAATCGCTTCCCTTACTAGATTTGCTTTCATCGAAATGGAAAGAATCATTTTCTCATGATAGTTGCATCATAGGTGTTCATGTGACATCATTTTGAGCCTTAAAACTAAAACTTAGTTGAAGATAAACGTAAATTTTACCTCAATTTACCTAGCTAAGGAGCATTTGGAAATTAATGCAAACATTTATAGGTATAGGTTAGAGATGTGTTTCAGCATCATTAAACATAGGAGTTGTCATTATTTGCCAACATTGTATCCGAGGGGTGAAATCCCATTCCATGTACGGAAGTATATAGGACTCTTCTCCAGTACTTTCAAGTATATAAGAATTTCTCCATGCATGATAAGTATATGGGGATGCTCTCATCAAACAGTTACACATTACACAACACTACTACAGACTACACTCCCATGTATCATCTTGTATATTTTTGGAGTCCCCTATAGGTTGTTATCCATCCATAGGTAACTGTGTTTGCCACCTTGTATATTGTAATACACTAAACACAACATTCAGGGAGATTCGATACTGTACATTATGTCCTTGGTTTAGCAAAGTGTATATTGCAGCCCATGGTTTCTTAGTAAACCTTTACACCTAGTTACCCATTTTTTATTTATTTGTTATTAATTTATAAAATTAATTGACTGCAAAATAATCTCCTTCCTGTGGAAATATTCCTAAGTAGAGCTTAGGTTGAGACTAATGAACATAGTCCCTGAGTCTACTAACCATGGAAACCCCTCTAACTAGAATCATAGTCCTTTTCCTTATTTTTCAAATGTTGGTACTCCCTATAGGGCAATGTTTTCCCTTCTTGGATTTACCATTGGTATTTCTGTTTGGTTATTTTCAACCCCTATGGTTCCAAATGTCCAAATTGCTCCTCAACTATGCTCTCCTCCACCTGAACTATATCAACCTCCAATTGATCTGAAAGCTGACCCTTTGCCTTCTTCACTCATTTGGTCTTCTTCATCTAGTGAAAACATGCAAGTTAGTAGCTAGGTGTATAAGAAGAAGAAGAAAAGGAATATTAAGAAAAAGAAAAATAAGCAAGGGGGCAACCAAGCAGTCAATGCTATTGATGCAATTGATGTTGAGAAATTTTCCAATCAGCCTCATAAAGTGAAATCCCCTTGCAATATTTGTAAGGGTGCCCACCTTCTTCGAGAATGTCTTGATATTCCCAAGATATTAAAAGTGTGGTCCACAGGTGCGAATCGACCTTTGTCATCAACCTCTCGAAATCATGCTAGTGATAAACCTTCAACTAGTGATAGTAAAACACATGGGAAAAAGGGAAAAGTCAAATTTTCCTCTAGGTTATGTGAAGGGAATCATCCTATTCACCTTTTTCCTTATATGGATGAAGACGCCAAAGTGTTGGATAACATTACTGCTTCTCAACCTTGTCTTCTGACTGGTTATTAGAAGCTTTCCCTTGATCCTCCACTAGTTGATCAAGTGATTGAATTGAACTCATCTCTAGCAAATCCCAATCTCTCTTAAGTTGAACCCCATGAGTTCATTCCTAACCAACCATTGGTTGAGAAAATGGTTGACTCGATTCCACTTTTAGTCGATCATATAAATCTTGTAGAGAGTTACTTTCATATTGCTCATATTCTTCTGCTTTCTTCAGATTACAAAGAATTAGGGGGAAATCCTCTTGTTCCCGCGATACAGGGGGACAATACTCCTATTCCCATGATCTAGGGAGGAAATAATCCTATTATTGTAACGTAAGGGTGAAATTATCCCATGTCAATGGAAACCCCTCCAAGTAGTTTAGTCACTTTCTTTGATTGGAGTCGACTGACAGGATATCATCTTCCTTCTCATGTGTTATTGGATTAAGGGGGCCGGACACAGGTTCAAAATTTATTGTGCTAGCCAACAAAACCCTAACTGTTGGCCCTTTCAGAAACAACCTACATAGTGCAAGCTACAATGTCATGCGAGGAATTATTGGGGGATGCTAGAACCAGATTTTCTCATCGAGAGACCGTGTGATAAGTAATTTGAAGCCCTTGTAGCTCAGACCTTCCTTCGCATAGATCTATGTCTTCCTATGGTCCACTACTGAGACTCTAAGAAAATGTCTCTTAGACCTTCACAAAGGTCTTCAATTAGACTTTACAGACCTAAAATAAGTAGATTGAAAACTTTCGCGCACTAATTAATAACCCTATATCTTCCTTCACACAACTACTGAATTCGAACATGAATCATAATAGATTTAACCAGTACCTTCACAAAAACAAATTATTACTTAGTTCATGCATAGATATTAAAGATTCAATAGATTCACACAACAATTATACTTTATTCCATAGAAAATAGATCATTAAGCCATAATGCATAACTTGAATAATATTAAGAATAAGACACAGAGGCAAGATATTTGTTCCAAAATCAATCTTTATTAGATTCAGTGCTCAATTTACAGACTCTTCCACCCTACACACTCATCTGTGTAATTTCCAAGGTCTCCATGCACTCAAATGTAGGAGCCTTCCCCTTTTGCCTAAGTATAGGAAACAAAGCTTCTTGTCTTAGTAATTGCCCAAAATAATAATTTTCTATCTTAGTTACCATATCTAGAATCGCTATGACTCAAAATATTTATAGCCTTTATATTAAATTACCATAGCCCGCGGCCTATGGGTGAGTCTCAAAACCAACCTATCGCTTACCCATACAAGGGGCTAAACCCCCTTTGACTCCTACTTAGTTGCACGCTCTGCTTCCACATTTCATAGAGACTTTGCATTCTTCACAAAATTTGGTTAATATAACCCAAAATTGACCCTAGGGACCCTTTCCCAATAGGCCCCCAACAAAAATATGGTGACTTGCCCTCAATTCATTCTATTGGCGCCTCGATCTTATTGTGGAGGTCACTGAACTTGATCTACAATGCTACTACGTCAGGAGAACCCTGTATCGCAACCTGTTGCACTTCCTCTACTAGTTTTTCTATCGTTCGGCCTTCTACTACCAAGCACATCGTTCTTTGTGTCTTATGAAGTGTCTTTAAATTTTCCTGAACTGATAGAGTAAGATGACTGACTTCCTCTGCCCATGGCTATATTCTGGCCTTGGGAAGGGCCTCTTTCCTTTGTACCTCTTCAATTTGTTATTGCAGTTGTTTTCCTTCCTACAATCAAGTGAGGCGTTGGACTGACACCAAAGTGCGTATAGTTGCCCTGAGTTATCAAACCTTCTCTATGTCTCCTCGATATCTATGCTAAGTTTCTGCAGCTTTGGGTCCTCCTGTAGAGTTGTTCAAAACTCCATGGCCTTATCGAATATAATCACGTAGTTTGTGAATGTTGTATCCAAAGTGCCCATGCTTTCCCTGATAGCTACTCTGCACTACTCCCGAACCTCTGGCAGAGTTGTTGGCTGTAATTTTAGCTGTAGCTTTGAGATATTCATCTAGAATTCAAACATGACTTTTCCTATTTCATCCTTGGATGTGCAGACCACATTCCTGATTTTTGCGGTAGTTGTGGCATCCTTCGGAATATTTAACTCTCAAACTAAATTGAACGCCTAAATTATTGTTGTTCCTAGCCTTTGACTTCGTGTTTGTAACTCTCCCTTTTCTTTTAGAGCCCAAGCCTTCTCTGTAAACATCTGATTGTTGTTTACCTTGAATTCACTAATTATGGCAAGTGCACGCTACTCTCTGATCCTAAGCTCGTCTGAAACCCCTTGGTGTAGTGCATGCAGAGTCTAAAGCGACAATGAGGCTAAGTTCATCCCAATAGCTTTACTTATGCTCAAAAGAGCATGGTCTTCCTCTAATTCCACGTCAACTGATCCTTCTGGTAAGGATATGACTCTGAGGTCCAGATTCCATTCCAGCTCCAAAAATTTCTTGCTCCCTTGTGCCAAGCTTGCTTGCCCAATGCTCACTTGAATTGGGCTTGTTTGGATCTGCAACTAACGTAGATCCTTATGGACATTCCCTAGCATTTGCATGTATTGCTATTCAAATTGCTGCCACAACTCTGTTGTCGTGTCTTTGACTTTTCCCCCAATTTCATCTAGATACCCTTTTGTGAGGATCATCAGGTTTATGCACACTTTTTTATCTGACTTGTGCTTCGTCCTTGGTCTAAAAATTGTCTCCTTACTATGCTTCTTTAATGTGAAGGGAGTGCTTTGCTCCTCTCCTCCATCTTCGCCTTGTTCCAACAGTTCCTGCTATTTGGTATGCTAGGAAGCCGATGCTTTGGCTTCCTCTATGTCAGTACATTATGTCTGAGCACGCTCTTTTGTGGTGCACTCTTTTTCAATAGCTTCATTAGCAGAAACTTCTTTCTTTCTCTACTCAGCCGATGCATGCACTGCTTTCTGTGATACTTCTTTTCGCTTATGCACAATTCTCATCTATGCAAGAGAGCTTTCTCCACCTTTACTGGTATCTGCACCAACATCCGTGGGTTGGCACCACTATTCTAGCCAACTGTCCAAAATTTCCTACACATTTGTTTCCGTGACTAAGTATTACAACTTATGCCATATATGTTTAGGGTCCTTCCTTGCCTTGATTAATAGATTATGGAAATTGACCTTGAACTCCGTGAAGGCTATCAATTGCTCGAATAAGGTTGGATACAACGTTGGCTGTTGACTGATTACTATGTGTAGATCCATTTCAACTAATATCCAGAAAATATTCGATTCTTTGATTCTCTTCGCATCCTTTGTCAGCTAGAGCAAAGTGAACTTCGCTGCCTTTGGTAAATCTTCTTCCTAGAGAGGAAGCTGACTATCCTCTAGCAATCGCCATGCTACTAAGTCAATTAGCAACAAGATCCAGGAATAATGAAAGGGCTTATTGTTCTCCTATGCTTCACGACAATTCGTGAGGAATTTCTTACATAAATACTGTGCCCAGTTATATTGCACTCCCTTCATGCACTAGGCAGTCAATGACACTACTAGTGATAAAACTTCATCTGCGTGGCATTTCCTCGTAATATTCCCTGTTAAGGTTTGGGTAGAAAACTACACCACCTGGTATTGAATGGAGCAGATAGAATATCCGTGCAACTTCTTAATTAAACCAAATTCAACTTTCATCTTATCCGCTAGCTCCTTTTCTCCACTTTTCCCTCCAAATTCCTTGGCAAGGTCTGCCCCTTTATAGGGTAGCTTCATAATCCTATGGATGAGCATAACCATGATAGGAATGTGTTATAGACATTTTTGGGCACTTCAACCCCAATCATAAATTTCCATAAAATGAGGGCTCCTAAGTCCCTAAAAGTGTTGCTTCACTGCCTAAAGGAACAAGGTCAGTTGATTACATCATTCTCCCAGAAGTTCTTCCACTAAAAATTGCTCATAAATGGTCAAAACTAGACCATACTAAAAGCTCAATGTAGCGGGTGCGATGCATGTCACCTTCCCAGTGTACAAGGTGCGATGCATACTGATTTTCTCCTGTGTAGGGTACGATGGTCGGGAATGGACAAATGGCAGGGACAAAAATGCGAGGTGGAAGATCATGGAATCTTCCAGAAGCTTCCCCTCTGACACTTGCCTCTCTATTTTCGACCAGGGATGAGTAAGAGATCATCATTCTCCAAGTGGAAGCAGGAACTATCAGAGAGAGGACTCTAATCAAGATCCCAGAAGATGACTCACCTCTCTGTAATCATCTATATATGGATCCCTCATCACAGAGATCCAGAGGCGCTGGAATTTTGTATCTTATAGAGAAGTGCTGTTGGTTTTCTGGTGTACATTCATAGTGTTGGGTGATCTAAGCTTTGCTTGAGGTGAAGAAGGGTTTCTTAGCTGGAGGACGATGCTAGGTTAAAGCACATGGTTGTAATCCTCTTGCTACTTTTCATCTTAATAAAGCTATTATTGTTTCCTTCCATATTCTTGTGTACTTGTTTATATATGCATGTATATGGTTAATACACATCTGATCCTGTATTATTTATGAATTTAGATCCTTGTTTCTTGTATAGTAGTATGTTGCTGTGACTTCACAGGTTCTTTTGAAGCTGGGCAAACAAAGAAGAAGCAGCAAAGCTCTATCAAGAAGGAGAGGAAATCAAACACAAGACTCAGGTTGGTCTTCTTGGTGCTCCTCTCGTCTATTTTCATAAAAGGAAACAACAGTAGACTTTTATTATTTGTTTATAAGATAGCCACCCATATTAGTGGGAATAGTAGCATCCGAGTGGACACTATTCCCGAATAACAAAATGGTGACTCCACTAGGGAGCGACAAGATTACTTGTTAGCCTATCTATCCTTGTTTCTTTTATAAACTTACAGATGGAGCTTGAAGTCAAGCCAACTAGCCTTCGAACTGAATTTGTCATACAAATACAAAGTAGATCAATGCTGCCTCAGTCTATCTCCGTGTTTTGTTTATGAATTAAACAATACATCTGCAAGCAATCTAATTGCCCTAAGTGGTGGCTCTAGTAACCCCGTAGATCACCCCTGTGTTTTACATACACTGATCTTTACTTATTCGGCCTAAACACCTGAACTAGATTGCAAACTGTGAGTGAAATCCTATTTGAAGTCTCGCATTGCTACCATCGCACCCTGCCTTCAAGGCAGTCTGTATGCATCGCACTTCCCGAGTGCAGTAGGTGCGCTGCATACTGATTTCACTATGTAACAGGTGCGATGGTCAGGGAGGGTTAACTTTGCCCTCCGATTGTGGATTTTTCTCACTGTTTTCAGTCTTATTCAAGAGTTTTAATGTCTGTAGTCAGTGTAATTCTGTGAAAACCCCCTTCTCTTTCATTATTCTGCCTCCTTAGCGCAAAGAACTATAAATGTTTTTATGTATTGTGCGTCATTTTTAGTTCTCTTTTGCAAGAAAGTAGCATAGTTGAACTAGCATCTCTAGATCTGAAAGTGTAGTAGCTGTCGTTTTCAGTTTTAGGAAGCAATCCCATTGTTCTTGATAGTCGATTATATAGTTACTATTGCATTGGATTTGAATTAGTAGTTTCAAAGTGTCGAAAAGCAATTTTCATTTCAAAATCGCAAAGTGTCTCTCTTGCTTTCACTTCGTTTTGAAAAAGAATTTTGTTGAGTACTGTCGCTTTAAAAGTAATTTAGTTTTGCACATAGCTTACTTAACATCATTCACACATTAAGAGAGCTGAAAAAAATACATGCATGTGTGTTTGCATTTTGATTGCCGGGCTTGATTTAGGATTGGGCATTTAGCATGTGCTCTGTGAAGAAAATATTCTTGACTTTCTTCCCTTTAGTAGCTAGGATTTTCATTGCTAAAAGAAGATCAAACATTTTTTTATCATCTTTGACTGCATTTTAGGAATTATATACACATTACGTGGTGAACCTAAAAGGAAAATTGTTAAGCAAGATCAACTTAAAATAAATTCAATGAATCTAACAACGATTTGGAACTTAACGCACAACATCTAGAGGTCTAGGCTAGAGACATATTATGGCATCGTAAAACCTGGTAACTGTTGCTTTCAGGGTTGGTTGGGTGATTCCTCCACTTTGAGACGACAAGTTCCACTATGGACTTGTGCTCCCATGTACCATCGAGTATATATTGGGAGACCACAATAGGCTACATCCTTTATCCTTAAGAAGCCGTGTCTACCACCCTATTGATCGCAATGCACTGAACATAGCATTCACGAAGATTGACTGCCGTACTGTAAAAGGTATTCTGCAGTTTTGCGATTGGTTTGGTAATCCTCTCTACCTAGATCTCCAGAGAAGTCCATTTTGCTCCTTTTCGGACTCCTTAAAGGAAAAGGTCCTTTGAGCACTTGTCAGTTCAGGCTCAATAAAAATCGAAGGTGACTAGAGTCATATTTTGTTTTTTCTCGACTCTTTAAAATTGAAAAAACAAGTTGTCTCAAAGCGTCTAAAATTCATTTAATTCGAAAACCATTTTTCCCTTTTTATTTTGAGTTGATCAAGTAATCCACAATCGTGGAAGAAAGTCAATCAAAACCCCGTCGTTCGCGGAGACTCACGAGTCAACCGTCGTTGACTCCGGAAGTGAAACCATTCCGGACGAAGAGGACTCATTTAATCGGATTGAAGTCCCATAGGTTGGTTGGAGCAAGCACTCCAACATCCTCAGAGACTCCGGTTACTCTGAACATTTTTTGGAATCCCTGCCTTTACAGAAGAAATTCTGCAACAACAAAAGGACATTACAACTGATCCTAGTGTGACGGTTAACACTTCTATTCCTAAACCGGCCTTGTCTACAGCCGATTTGGAAGGTGTTACTCCCCAACCATCTGCTGCTGCAGAACTTACATCTTCTTCGGCACCAGAAATATTTTACAGACCTACCGGTCTACCTCTTCCTCCTGGATTGATTGCCATAGAAGAGATTGTGGAAGATCCTCCATCTAGCACTCCAACACAACTTGGAGCTGGGATCGCCCTGTATCCTTCTTCGTCAGAAAAATATTCACCCACCCTCAGAAGTTCCTGAAGAATCATTGAGGAATCTCTTGTATAGGCTTAATATGTCTGAACAACCGTCAACGTCAAGGACTATGTCACCCGACATAGCAACAGCGGAAGCTCCTTCTGCTATTCCGACGATGTTCGCCAGCGTGCCATCTGTCCCAACAAGCTTTCAATCACTGGATGGAGTCCATATAGGGACTATTTCGATAGTATGGACTGTTCCCGTTTGTTTGTCCGGAATTATATCTGGAATCTCTCACGTTGAGTCTCAACAAATTGATTCATCGCAAGGTCAATTTGGGCAAACTGCTCCCCAAAGGAAAATTATTCCTTTGAGTATTGGATTACCATCGTATGGAGGGCTGCATACCCTTTCATTGTCTTCCTTTGAAGGACAACCATCCATGAGTTCGCAACAAAATTTGGGTTATGCTGGAATCACAACCAGCGGTTGGGTACCAATCCTGTCTCAACAACCAAGAGTTGTATGCTCAATACAACAAAGTTCACCTATGACAAACATCCCCACTACGTCGACTATTGTGGCAATATCGCAAGTACAAGCGTCACCAGTTGTATGCCAACCTCAAATTTCGCAGCTTGCAATACAACAATCTCTTGTACCTCTGACACAACCACAATCACCCACTAGTGGAATGGAACAGGTTCAAACGGGGAACACCAATCCCCATCTTGGTCAAACAGTCAGTAATGGACAACAATCCATGGCTTCATAACCATGGTTGGTGCAATACCAACAAACGCAATTCCAACAGGCTTACCAAGGATATGAACAACAAGTCTTTGCAAGTAATGGGCAGCCGTATCAACCATATCATAATGGTTATGCCCATCAACCTTATCAAAGTTACCAACATCAAATGGCACTATGCTGGTATGCAAAGACCGACTGCTCAAACGATTCCATCTTATCCTGGGTATGCTCAACCAAGACTGAATCAACAGTTGCCTTTCGTGGCAACTTTAGAGTTACCGGATCTAAGTCGACTAACAAATGATCCAATTGCCTACGCCCCTTGGTGGCTGGCGATTTCGCATAAACTTCCG
The DNA here is from genome assembly GCA_000404065.3 of Pinus taeda. Classification (NCBI taxonomy): domain Eukaryota; kingdom Viridiplantae; phylum Streptophyta; class Pinopsida; order Pinales; family Pinaceae; genus Pinus; species Pinus taeda. Next base: position 33,297 of record APFE030565450.1, on the reverse strand, counting down.
TCATATATTCCTAAATTTAATGGAAATCCGAGTGAAGACCCATCGAATCATGTGATGACCTTTCATCTATGGTGTTCATCAAACACTCTCAATGATGATTTTATTGGACTTAACCTCTTTCAGTGCACATTAACTAGTCCGGTAACAAAGTGGTATATCGAACTGCCTAGATCTTCATTTGATAACTTCAGTACCCTAGCCACAACCTTTTTAACCCATTTTCAGTTACCTATCAGGTACGAAATAGGAACTGAGCTACTTATGAATTTCAAACAAACGAAAGCCACTCACATATCTGATCATATTCATGAGTGGCGACGTTGTTGTAGAATGGTAAAAACATATGTTCCTAGTTGGCTATTGGCTGAATGGTTTATTAAGACACTGTTACCCGCTATTACAGAAGATGTGGCAAAGGGAGGAGTTGTCACTGAAGAGCAAGTTATTGCTCATGCAAAATATCTAGACTTGATCTATACCCAGTCTGGCACGGTCTACGATAAAATCCCTAATGCTCCTAGACCATAATTCTCCATTCCTCCACCTCCTAAATCAAGCAAAGACTCTTGCCGGCAATGGTGTGATAGGTACGACAAGCACTAAAACCGCGAAGGCTACATCGAAAAAGGCCTGCATGGTTTCGAGTCAAGATGCAAATGAGGAACTTCTAGCCTTGGAAGTAAATGCCATGTCAACAGACAAAGGAAAAGAAACCAAGAAGCCAGGAGGCAAGAAGAAAAAACAAGGGAAGAAGAAAGACCAGTGGGACTCGTCTCCTAGAAAATCTTCTGCGAACCCTTCTACGAATGCGAAACCAAAAACTCCATGTCATATATGTGATGAGGATCATTGGACATGAAATTGTCCATATAAAGAAGAACTCAGAAAATCTTTCAAAAGTTCAAAAACCTCGGCTGTATTGACTGATCCATTTCCAAACCCAGGAACAAATCTGGTTGCTAGCGAAAATGCTTCTCCGTCCCAAGTTCTAATGTTGTCAATATCGAAGCAACTAAATGATGCTCTTATAATGACAAGGAGTAAATATTACTGGAATCCACAGATGTTGAACAACAAGGATAACGATCAACCTAGTAGTTCAACAATGACTTCAATGGAAGTCATGCCACCCATCATTCCTGAATTAACAATAAAACTGCCAAAAGGGAGTAGTATACAAATCGACGTTTAATCCTCGTGCCCGAGCAGCACAGCACTATAATATAGTGGAGGATTTAGCTCAATCGCCATCCGCGATGTCGACTCTTGAGGTACTGCAAAATTGCCCCTCCCAAAAGCAAACTTTATTATCAGCAATAGGTGGGATTGACCCAACGAATTCCAATCTTATATCTTTTAATCATAAAGGATACGACCCTCAGTTAACAACTCAACTAGCTTTCCTCATTCAAGTGAAAGCCCTCAACAAAACTGTTCATAGAACAATTATTGATGAGAGGGCATCCACATGTATCATGTCGATGAGTTGCTGGAAAACTCTAGGATCTCCGTCCTTGTCGCGATCGTCGACGACATTGAAATCATTTGATGGATGAACATACACCCCGTATGGAATATTAAGTAACTTGCAAGTCAAACTGGGGGGAAAAACAGTGGGAATTGATGTTGAAGTTATCGACGGAAACCTCGATTACAACATCCTACTGGGAAGACCCTGGATATATGCCATTTAGGAAAATTTAGGAAAATTTCATTTCCTTCCCAAGGAGGAATTACAATCATCGACCAACAAACCTTCCTCCCCAATAGTTCACAAGTTACAGGAAGCATTCCAATGATCCATGGAAGCTCTAAATCACTTCAAAATGTCAGAGTAGGCCTCCTAAAAGAACCTGCCTTCATGGGTACTTTTGCCCTACCGCCTCCAAACAATATGGCGGAAGTGGCCACAGTGGAAACCTGCAATATGATATCTTCCATAAGATTCAAAATATTCCTGAACATTTTGTCAGCATGGATCGTCGCCCTAATAGAAATATTGTAGCAATCAATTTTCTTAGCCTGGGGGGCAAACCAACGCTCAATGAGTGTTTTGATGGATAGGTCTAGGGAATATGGCACCTCTTCAGATCCTTGGTTGTATGTAGATTCTACAGACCAAGGAATCATTCAGGTAATGATGATAGAAGAGGCACCAAGGGAAGATCACCACCATCATTCCCATCTTTTGAATTACCAAGAAGATTATTCTAGTGACCTTAATCATCCTTCAAATACTATAAATATGGTGGATTATGAGGATAGTTCTTTTACTGTGTCAACCTCATTAAAAAATGAAATGACTCCCTTTTCAAATCGAGTCTTTAATTTCGATCTTTCAAAGATCTCGAAGGTAAACCTTCATTCCAACCATCACGTTGAATGCAATGAAGCTTGGGGGGCATGCGCCTCGATTTGCATTATTATGCTAGGGGCATGCAAACTTATCACGAGCAATGTTATTGCATGGTTCAAGCTCGTTAAAAAATAAACCCTCCACGAGCATTTTTATTGCATAGTTCAAGCTCATTAAAAAATAAACATAAGTCATGAGCAAATGTTTCCCCCAACGTTTAAGCTCGTTAAAAAATGAATCGGTAAATAACCATTGTGAATGGCTTATGGCCAGATTTTGAGCCTTGGTCGTGTTCTCGCCATAACCTCCACTCTGTTTTTAGCCGATCATTCACCCCCATATGATTGTTTACCCCTTCGAGGAACATCTACGAAGAGTGATTCTACTAGCCATCCTTGTGACACTTCCGTGATTGGAAAATTCCAAATCTTACCTGGAATCAACTGCTACCTGAAACCATCACTCGTTCCTCGAAAAAAAGTCTTCTTTAAGCTCTTTTCACCTGACTCGTAAAATATGAAAAGATTGCCGAGAGATTGGCCTCTCCGGCTCGTTAAAGACATCAGAAGTGCTATCCCTCCTCTAGATTTTAATCTTTTTGGACCTGAGGGATTATTACACAAAAAGGTCAGGCGCTTGTCTTGTTTGGCTCGTTAAAACTATCGAAAATTCATCCCTTTTGTATTATTTTATGCTTTTTTGGACTTAAGGGATTATACAACAAAAAAGAATCTTTGGAGTCCCCTTTCCGTTTCTTTCAGACTCTCTAAAATTGAAAGAGACCGAGTTATCTTTGTCATTAAACTCGTTAAAACCGAATAGCGACAAACTCATCCAAATGGATGAGAACGAGTTTCACTGTCGCTAGGCTCGCTAAAATATAGCGGCAGGTTCGCTCGAAGGGCGGATTATAGAACAAGCATATGTTATCATCCTCAAGCTTGACAAAAGTAAAGAGGTACTGGTCAGCAATGACTGGGGAAAATTGGGAAGAAAACTTGAAGAAGCTTTATTTGTAGCAAGTCGCTCTTGAACATGACACTTTCCTTCCGCATCCATGCTGAGTTGGGTTGTTCCGTTCAATGGTCATCACCATTGGTCCATCACACCATCCATATTTGGGGTTAACACTACCAATCCATCGTTAGTGTCGCCGATATGTTCAAGAGAAGTCATTCTGACAATTCACCTGTGTCTCACCCACTGCATTACATTCATGCTTTATTCCTTCATGACCACCACCCTGAACCCTGTATCGTTAGTTTGTTTTCACCTCCAGAATCATTTGCTTCGTTCCGTGTCGTTGATGTGGGATTCATTAATGCCCTCCTGCGACCAGTCACTTCTTGTTGACATCAGCTCATTATTCAAGAAGTTGACTTAGGAACAACCCTTTTAGTACTTTGAAGCTTACATGCCTCAATGGCAAGTTTCTCACTTTCGGCGACAGGTTTACATCAATGGCCTTCGACCAAGAGATTTTACGTGGTGTTCGACGCCAAGTCCCTTTTCAAGCCACGTGAATTGTATTGTAGTACCTTGAGGGTCGTTGTCATTATTGGTGATTCCTCTCACGCCTGTTAACAGCTTACATCATTGGCTGGTAATCAAGCGATGTCTTTCCATGTTCGACTCCAAAATATTTTTCACATGGATTGACTTGTACTCCGAGTGAAGATTGAATGAGTTTTGAAGACCTCGGATCTAGTTTCATCCATCCGGGCTGCGATATATTCAGGAATATAAAAACATCTAGTGTATATCATTGCCGAACAGATGATCATCCAAATCAAAGGATGATGTGTCCATATCATCAGTCTGTCACACAGACGATTGTCTGTCCTATGTACATGAAAATGAATTTATAGAGCTGAGCATGGGAATGCTTGCCTCAGCTAGATCATGAAAAATGTTTTCAAAATAATGTATTGTATTGTATCTTATTACAGGTCGCCTCCCAGCTCGGAAAAACTTCATATCCTCATAGTAAAGCATTTCACCCAACATCAGAAAGATTAACGACCTCATGCTTTAGGGGGCAACTGTTATAGACATTTTTGGGAACTTCAACCCCAATCATAAATGTCCATAAACTAAGGGCTCCTAAGTCCCTAAAAGTGTTGCTTCAATACCTAAAGGAACAAGATCAGCTGATTACATCATCTCCCAAAATTTCTCCACTGAAAAATGCTCATAAATGGTCAAAACTAGACCATACTGAAAGCTCAATGCAGGGGGTGCGATGCATATCACCTTCCCAGTGTACAAGGTGTGATGCATACTGATTTGCTCCTCTGTAGGGTCCGATGGTCGGGAATGGACAAATGGTACGCGAAGCATGTGCAGTGACCCGACCTCCTCAACACCTCTGACCCATTTCATGGGTTCCATCCACGTAACTCCAGTTTCTTGGTAATATGTCTTCTTCATATATTTGTTAGTAGATAAATGAGGGAATTTCTCGTGGTCTGCAAGATCCCAATCCTCATCTTGAGCACCGGAATGTGCACTAATACCGCACCTTCACACACAACCTATTTTGGTAACAGGGGTGTTGAGACCATAAATTTTCCTAAATATGGGTCTTTGGTTACTTTTGTCTTCCCTTTCTATGTATGGATATACTTCGGGAGCCATGTGATAGGCTCGCCCTCCTCAGAATCTAATTCCTCCACTCCATCATGAAATTCTTCTTCCTCCTGGTCCACAATTTTCTCCAGCTTCTTATCCTTCTTCTCCTTTTGCAAAACCTCCGGGTTCTTCCTCGGTGAATGTCTCACCGGTACTAGTTTCTTCTACTTCTCTTTTGCATTTGATTGCTTCGACCTAGGTAACCTCGGAATTGTAGGCACAGGGGCCACAACTTCCATTGATACAACTTCAAGGCCTTCCGCTTGAGAAACAATGGCTTCTGAACTGACTAGATTAGACATTTTCATGAGAATAGTCCTCTAGTTAATTTTAGGTAGTGTTACAAATGTCTTACTGGAAAGTAATTCCTCCCAAAACTTTCGGTTCATACAGCTAGAACAAGAGGGCTCATACACAATCGTCAAATGTAAAGTGTTCTTTGGTGGACCAACATACCCAATTTATAGAAGGTTTTTAATTCAAATTTGACCGTTCTCTCCATTTTCTAACCATAAATGCATCTTTGGCAGTATATCTCCAAATATTTTTTCTATAAATGGCACCTACCCACTCCTCTTAATGGGAATTTTCCATCAAATCATGAATAGTGACTCCAATGGTTACTTTTAGGCCCATCTATGGGGTACCATCCTCCATGGTGTAGCTCATCCAGCGCAGCTTCACCTGTCGCACTCCTTTATTCAATCATGCAACTTCCCTACTATGTTTTTCTCCTCTTCGAGCAGCGTAGTTTATAGCCCCACAATCTCTTGTAGCTTCCTCGATTACTAAGACTATCCAGCTATGATGTAGTCATTATGTAGGGGTAGGATCCCCTGTATACAACTTCAACATACTTACATTCAATTTCCCAAGGAATGGTTCCCCATTATTTTCACAAGATGAACTACGTGACCTTCTGTGATCTCCTTAAGAAAATATGGCCCCAACTAGTGCATTTGAAATTTCCCTAGAAATTTTGTGAATTTGCTGTCATATAGTAGCACTTAATCATCTATCTTAAAAGTGCACAGCTTAATATGGATATTGTGCCATGCTTTCTCACATTCTTTTGGCACTTGCTTGCAAAATCTTGCAAGAAAGTGGTCCTCTTCTAACTCCATTAGCTGCATAAGCCGTTCCTCCAAGGTCTCGCAATTTTCCATTTCTCTCAAAGATGCAATACATAAACTTGGCACAATATACTCCATAGGAATCATGCTTCAATCCCATAGACCAACCTAAATAGTGTTTGGCTTGTCAACTTCTTGCGGGTCGTCCTATACGCCCATCGTACTGCTGGTAGGTGCATATTCGAGTTATTCCTCTGCACGTTGCATACCTTTGTTAATGAATTCTACAAGTTTTTTTTAAATTTTTCCACCATTCCATTCGCCTATGGCCCAACATATTCCTAACCTAGAAAATGGAAACTCCATCAGAATACTTTCTAAAAGACTAGAAGCTATATCAAGATCATGCTCAACTAATTTATAGAAAGGAATCCAATTCTCTCTATTTCGTTCTGATATAGACCTTGGAATAATGAACTTAATAGGTCCAAGCTATCTCTATTCAGTCTAAGTCATTCCCATATCAATTCGACAAATTCTTCTTTTTGATTATGAATTGTGTTACATGTTTCTCATTACTATTTATTGGGAACTAGGGACATAGTCACTCACTATTCCTATAGTGATGATACACCTAGAATTGCTCAAGCATCGTGCTGATCATTTCATTCAAGAAATGTGTACCCCTATCACTCAATAATATCTTAGGGAATACAAACTATGTTAAAACATATTCAAACAAAAACTTTGCAGCAGTAGCAACTGTACAATCCTTCACTAGCTATGCTTCCATTCATCTGGTTAAGTACTCTATTGTAGTAATGATAAACCATGCATCCGTGTTCTTACTTGGTGGTTGTATTGCACCTATGAAATCAATGGCCCACTTATCAAACACCTCCAGTGAAACCTAAGGATATGAAGGCAATTCATCTCTTCACGAAGGCTTTCTCGTCCTTTAGCAAGCATCACATGCCTTGCAATAGGCCTTAGAATCCTTATGTAATGTCAGCCACCATAACCTAGTGCGCAAAATGTTATTCCTGGTCGCTTTTCCTATGTGGTGCGCTCTTGCCACTCCTCCATGTGCTTCAGCGAGGATACTAGTACATTAAAACTCTAGAACACATCTTCGCAGTCTTTCATCCATTTGCATCTTATACAAGTGACCCGCAATCACGGGAAAATCTGTAGAGCGGACTACTAATTCCTTCTTTTGCTGAGTAAAATATCCTTCTGGAGCTATATCCATGGTTAAAAACAGAATGATATCTACAAAATGGTTATTCGTGACATGCACCGCAAAGAACTGCGCATCCAGCAATCCTTCCTCCAAACTATTGGGTTCTTCACCCATTTCAATCCTTGAGAGATGGTTTGGTCCTACATTCAACCTTCTAGGATTCACAATCACTTCAAAGTCATATTCCTAAAATAAGAGTAACCATTGGAAAATTACCCCACGCCCCCCAAACATAGTCTTATTGATCAGGTACTTTAGCGCAGAGTGATATGTATACATCTTAAAGCGTCTTCCCAACAAATGTAGAAATTCCCATTGTAGATCAATAGATTATACAATAGACTAAAGCAAAATACAAGATCTACTTCTACAACAAACTCTGTGGAAGCTTAAATTAATTGAGAAAGATCAATGAGAACACATATAACTAAGAATGAGAAATCCATCACACATAACACAAAAGAAATAACCTGAGGAAAGCCTCAGCCTAAAACACCAATCTCTGTATTATCATACAAGTGGAAATCTTGTTCAAGTTACAAAAAGAATCAGCTTTGAAGCTATCCTACTCTCTTTTGAATCAAACAATAGAGCTCATATACTGAATAGACATTGTATATGTCCTCCTCAAGCCCTCCAAGCCTCCTATTTCCTTACACAATTTTTCTTGGGGTCCAGTGATGCCACATGTGTGAATTGGCCTCATCACACTCACAAAACCTGAAGAAGTAATTGTGCAATACTCAAGGAAAGAATTTCTTCTACATGCAAGGGATATTCACAATGGAATATTCTAGAAACTGATAGTACACTATCCCTCCATATGATCTCAACTGGGTCCCTGTCTAAACTAACATGCATGAGTTATTTATGAGAGAATATTCAGTTATCTGAAGTGTAGCAGTTACATGCATGCATGCATTAGCTAACTGAACTCACAATTAATTCAACAAACTATTTGAATTAATCTAACTGGACTTCACTTAGTTAACTGAGCCAACTAATTACAACTCAATATTACAACTTATCCTTATCTCTTTAACCAATGGATAAATTCCTCAGTTAATGAAGAAACTGTTGCATGTCCCCACATAGATTTCATGTTTGATTTTCTACAACTAATTAACTCAAGGTGAATTAATTAATTATTTTACAAATAGCTGCTAAGATCAAATTCGAATTTTTACTTCTTTATTTTAGTTCATGGACTAACTAAAATAGGAAGGTATCCTGAAATGCTATTTATAGCAGTACTAAATTTAGCACTTCTATATTTAGCATTTCTTGTTTCTATTTTCAACACTCCCTCTCAACAAGAAAGGTATTATCAGTAACCCCAATCCTGTCTCTATGGAACTCGAACTTGTATTTTGACAATTCCTTCATCAAAATATATGCATCCTATTCCTCGATCGAAACATACAACAACAACATGATCCTCTCAACCACACAGTCTCGAAGATGGTGATACTAGATATCTATGTGCTTGGACTTGTCATGAAAAACTGGATTCTCAGAGAGTTTGATACAACTCTAGTTATTGTAGTAGATCATGGTTGGATCCATCCTCTAACCAAATAATCCCACTAGAATCTTCCGCATCCAAATGGCCTCACATGCAGCCTGACTATCAGCCATGTATTCAGCCTTTGCTAAGCTAAATGCAACTGATCTTTGTTTACTGCTGTACCAGGAAACTGCAACTGAACCAAGGGTGAAGATTCCTCCAGAAGTGATCTTCTGGTCTGATGAACTCCTTGCCCAATCCGCATCTATGAAGCCCTGAAGCTTCACTCCCTCTATTCGTCTGTACCACAATCTGAAATGAGATGTGCCTCTGAGGTATCTCAGCACATGCTTCATTGCCTTCCAAAACAACTTGGTAGGCTAAACATAGCTTGACTCAGTTGGTTCATTGTAAAGCATAATTCGGGTCATGTGTTCACCATATACATAAGTGAACCCACCAATTGCCGATAAACAGTAGCAGCTACTACCTCACCTAAAGTAGCATCCTCCTTCCTCCAGTTCCCAACTAGAGGAGTCTAGATGGGCTTGCACTTCTCCATGTGAAAGTGCATGAGTATCTCATTGGCATAGCTTCCTTGAGACATAAATACTTCACCATCTTTCTACCACACCCCCATGCCTAGAAAGTAGTGCATAAGACCCATGTCTTTCATTTTCACCTTGTAAGACTATATTAGTTGATCATCACCTGTCAAAATCAGATCATTGACATAAAGAAAAAATGATCAATGGTTTACCTTCTACCATGATGTGGTAAAGGTTCACATCTGATTCACTCTTAGTGAATCACAACTCGGCGAAATAGCTATCGATCCTGGTGTACCAAGCACGGGGTGCTTTCTTTAGCCCATACAAAGCCCTCTTGAGTTTGCTCACATGCGAATCATGATGAAATGTCTTGAAACACTCAAGCTGCTCAATGTACACCTCCTCCTCAATCTTCCCATTGAGGACTATTGTCTTCATGTCCATCTGGTGGATCTTCCACCCCATATGAGTTAATAGTGCCAACATTGATCTAATTGATGAGTATCTTGCTACGAGAGTGAAAGTCTCATCATAGTCGATCCCCTTGACTTATGAGAAACTTCAGGCAACAAACCTTGCCTTATGTTCCTCAACACTACCATCAGTTTCCTACTTTACCTTGTAAAGCCATCTGGAACTCACCATTGACTTACCCTAAGGTATTGGGACAACATCCCACACATTGTTCCAAACGATAGAGTCATACTACTCTACCATTACATCAACCAAGGCTAGTTGCTACACCGCCTCCTCGAATGAAGAAGGTTTGGTATCTACACATTCTCCAACCAAGGCCATGTACCCAATGTATCACTCAGGCAACCTCCTCTATCTCTGTTGAGAATATGGTTGTCCCACATTCTTTTGTGCATCCAGAATCAACCTATCAACTTCCCTTGAGAATTACCACCCATCTTTGGAAGTGTCAGCATAAGTGGATGTCTCCACTCCTATATCCTTTGCATGCGGCAGCTCCACATCAATCTAAGACTCCTCCTCCCTAGGAACTGAAAGTTCCTCCTCTGCGTACAACTTGAGCTCCTTCTCAAGTGATAATCACATGGCTTTTTGCTCGTCAAACTTCAAATCCCTGCGTACCATTGTCCTCTGAGTGGTAGGTAGGTACACCTGATAGTTGTGGGGTGTATCCGTGTACCCCAAAAGTATTCCCAAATCAGTTGTTCAGTCTAGCTTCTTCCTAGCATCTTTGGTCACATGATAGTAAACTGATGATCCAAAGATTCGGAAGTGACTTACATCAGGTCACTTCCCGGAAAATGCCTCAATAGGTGTCTTCATCCCCAGTATACAGTTCGGGCTTCTGTTCTACAAGTATATTGTTTTATTGCATGCCTTAGCCCACAAATGCAATGGTAAGCCTTAGTCATGCAACATCGCTCGAGTTGCTCCCATAATTGATTCGTTCCTCCTTTCGGCTACCCTATTCTGCTATGGGTTATGGGGTGTCGTCAATTCCTGTTTAATTCCTTCTGCAACGTAGAAGTCATTAAACTGTTGGGAGACATACTCTCCACCATTGTTGCTACACAAGGCTTGTATTTTCTTTCCAGATTCTTTATCTACGAAGGCTTTAAACTCAAAAAACCTCAAGAAGGTCTGATCCTTCTTTTGCATAAAGTAGATCCAACATCTACGAGAAAAATCATGAATAAAAATAACATAGTCACCTTTGTTTAGCAATGGAGGCTGTAGAGAAAGGTCCACAAACATCTGAGTGAACTCACTCCAGGATTGCTCCAGCTCTACTGTCTCAATACAGAAAGGAAGATTTCGCATACTTACCCAAGGTACAACCTTTTCATGTATTCGTTTGCTCAAGTTTTCCCTTGGGTAATCCAGTAGAAATCTGCTGCATGATCTTCAGGGCTCCATGGTTCAAGTGGCCCAGTCTTCTATGCCATAGCTCACTAACATCTTGGCTCTGCACCATCTCAGCTTCGGAACTCAATGCAACATAGTCATATACCTCTATCTTCTAGAAATTCCTTACATGAACCCCAATTTGCTTTTTCTGTCCAGTACTGATATGCCTCAAGAATAACTTTCCTTTACTAAAGACTACATCATAACCTTTATCTTCTAGCATAACAACAGACACAAGATTCTTCTTCTGACCTAGTACATACTTTACATTAGTCAAGGTGAGGGAAGCTCCATGCTCCCTCTAAAAAACAACCGTACCTTCTGTTGGGTCATTAATATGCCATTATTATTATCACTTTTGAACACTTATCCCGCCCATTTCCACTATTCTTCATCATATCATTTGTTATAATTTATCATTTAAATCCATTTAAATCCATTTTATAAATGATTTATGATCTTATGGATGAATAATATTTATTCTCCTTTATTTCTAATAAATTGATGATTATGAATGATTTTATCAATGATAGTTTCAATAAATTAGTTGTAACATTATTTACCATTTTTAACCTCCAAGATAATTTCTAGATTGAAGATTTGACCATTAAATCTGCCAACTCGGAAATTCACTGGAATAAGAAGTGACAGTTTTACGGTTGAGATTCTAAGAAAATGAAGAAGAATTTGGAAAATATGGAACATGGGTTTTGTCCAGAGCGGACCCAATTAGTTTAATCAAAGAACGGTTTGCCCAAATTTGGCTTGTAATGAGAGAAACGCAGGGTTCTTTGAGCACGATTTTCTCAGATTTGTTGTTGCGTCCGTCCTCCAAATCTCAGCTGCAAAGCCAAATTCGTCTTGCTTTTGTTGAGAGATGAATGGAAATATATCTTCTTGTTGGTCAATTGGTTGGAAACAATCCAATTTTGTAATACAAATCATGTTGTACTTATCTTTATTGTAACTTCTCTCTGATCTCTCTATTTAAATGAAAACAGAGATCAGAGATGGGGATGACTTCAGGATGACTTCAAGATGACTTCAGGATGACTTTGGGGATGGAGAATTGAGGATTCAGGATTGGAGATTCAAGAATGATGATGGATTATTCATGATAGGATAGGGATTGTTGCATTTCCATTGTAATTCTCAAGCTTTTGTTGTTGTAATGATTGCACAATTTGATGATTAATATATGATTTGGGAGTTGTTGCTCATTCTTCTCATCTGAAGTAGCCCAGCAACATCCGCTAGCGGCTAAGGGCCCAACCACTGGTGGATTGTGCTGCTGTTGTATATTATATCTTTAGTTCATACATGGTTTGCTTATCAAGCTTTATTCAGTGATCTGGCATGTTATGTTATTTTACATCATGGTTCTGTTATATTTGATTTATGTCCAACTGATCAATATCATTCTCTATGACAGGAATGTAGTATTGATTCATCTTGACTTGGTAATGCATTGTTGTTCTTTTAATCATTGATATAACGTTGCTGATCCTTACAGAATGTTATTGATGTTCAATTACAGCGTAACCGTGTTGTGACCTTCATAAATTGGTATTCCTGAATTCATCTTAGAGATTATATTTCCTGGTGATTGTTGAATCTATTGACGTTGCCGTTCCATTACAAAATACAATCGTATTATTTATAACTAAGATTGATAATTGGATTACCATATGAGATTACTATTAAGGTGTTCCGTGTGTATTTATATTTGACTTTCCAGCATTGTTTCATACTCCATCATTAATCAATGCTGCTCTATTTCCTTGTGCTGTTCGATTTATTCTTAGAGTAAAGATTGCTATTAATTTGGCTTTGCTATTGTTCATTTCCATTAATTAAATTTTTTTGTTCATATTCCTTTAATTCTAGTTTGTTGTTCCATTTACGGCCGTTCCATTTTAGACTTTCTGTTCCATTTCCTATTTGTTGTTCTATTCTACTTTCTGTCGTTCCATTTACTTGTATTTGCTCCTTTGGTGTGAGTGAAGGTATAAGGCTGTAGTGAGCCTCAGCAGTTGCTGCCTAGCTCCCAGACCTATGGTCCATGCTCTAATTTCCTTTCCATCAGTTTCTAGAGAGATGGGTTATCGCTTCCGCACCCTTGACTAATAAGTTGCCTTGTGTGATTTTATCCTTTTGAAGTAATGGTTTAGAATTCATTTATTTTTGTATTTTAAGCACTATACTGCAAAACATTACTCCTGAGTAAATAGCCGCCTCAGACTGAGTACACTCTTGAAATAAAAATTCGTCCTTGGGTTGAGAATTAATGTGAGGTAATTAGGAGTTTAAAAGACACTTTTTTATTGCTCCACATTTTGGCGCCGTTGCCGGGGAGAGTGTAGCCATTTCTAAAGAGTAGTGTGAATCTGATGAGTGCCTGCTAGGGAAGAGTTGGATCTTAAAAATGAAAGGTAAGAACCTACATACAGAGCATGTAAAGGCCCTGCTCCCCCGTCCGCTTTCCAGCAGGACTGTTAAAGAACCTAGGGTAGAAATAGATGTTTGAATTTTTGTGTGAATGACTAGGAAAAAGATAGAAATTTTTAAAAATGAATCACATGATCTCACACAAGTGGTGATGTAAGCACCACCCATTTCACTAACCGATTGACAGGAACATTTGAAGAAGGAGCCTCGAAGAAAGACATGAAGAACATCTTCTATTATGGTAAGAAATGGCTCACGTTTCTACTTTTGAATTTCCTATCAAAGATCTAGGAGGAGTGACACAAATGCACATAATTCCCCCATCATTACCAAATTTTCATGGTTTAGCAAATGAAGATCTAGATACATTCTTATTTGAGTTCGAAATACTCTGTAGAGGATATGATTATTGTACTAATGATCGAAGATTGAAAGTGTTTCCTCTTACTCTAAAAGGAGCAGCTCTCCGATGGTTCATGAGCCTAGGTGGGAATTGCATCCAATCATGGGAGGACATGGAGAACATATTCTTGAAGAAGTACCAAGACTATTGCAAATCCAATGAAGATATTTTCGGTATGATAGAAGGGGAAGATGAAAGTTTGGAGGACTATGTAGATCGATTTCAATACAACTTTCAAAAATCAAAATATAAGCATTTGGAAGAAAAGATATTAAAAACCCTCCTTCTTAAAGGGATCAAAGATAAATTTTTAGAACTGTTAAATCTGATAGGAAAATGTGATGTGTTTCAGTTATCATATGATGATGTTTGTGAGTTGTGCATAAGGTATTCAAGAGGAATCTCCAAGGCTGGTAAGAATTCTAGACATGTTTGTTCTTTCTTTTCCAAATCTGCTATAAGAATAAGAGACATAAGAGCTGAAATCAATGTGTTATTTGAAAATTTTAAAGTTGATTTTATTAGCTCTCTAAATGAAAAATTAGATGTTTTGCAGGTTCATAAGAATGAAGAAATTGATGAAGTGTTTTTCACTCATGACCGAAAGGAGCATACCATAGATGGTTGTTTTTCCTTATCTAATTTGGAAGTGGCATATCAAAGAGGTAAGGAAACTGCAACAAGGTCAAAACCATGGAAATCATGGCCTACAGGTATGGTTCAAAACACTTCCTCTCCACTTTCTTACTTGCATAATCCATTATGGAATACTAATGTGTTAGGGATGCGATGTCAATCTCAATATAACCACCAACAATTTTGTCTACAAGTTTAGCATGGTTCACCTTATGATTGCATGACTACTCTCCCTCATCTTGTAGCACAAGCACATTCTCCATATTCTCCACCGGCTCTTTTGCAACATCCTGCTTGCATATCATATTCATCCACTCAGCCCAATCAACCACATCATCACAATGCTCCATTCTTTACACATTTTCCTGCTCAACTAATTCCACACCCTCACCACAATAAACCAGTACAACATGCTTACAATGTTGAACTGCCAAATTTAGCCACCCATCCCACCCATTTTATCTCACATGTGTTATTAGAGAAAACCTATAATGAGATTCAGAATATTTCAAATGCAAAAATTGTAGAAGCTATAGAAGAAAATGAGGTTTCTTTTACTATGCATCAACAAGCTATTTTAAAAGCTCAAGAACTTCATGATATGATGGCTATGGGAAATAAAAAAAAAAAGGATATATTGAAGATTGGGTTCACTCCATTATTTGCTTGAAGCATCACTCCATACTTCAACAATTTTTGATACCATTTTTTCAAGGGAAGTTGGCTTCTCATACCCTAATATTCATTAAGATGCATTTTTCAAATTTGGGTATGTGCATACATGGAGCCTTATTTCGAAAATGGCTCCACTGGAAGTACTCATATACGTAGTCATATTCATTTTTCAAATCAAAATAGCTTAGTGTAGAAAATAAAATAAATAAGGGAATAAATAAATGTATTTTGTTTTTTAATGTAAAACTAGTTGTTTTTTGTTGCAACATGCTATGCAAATCAACATTGGTGATAATCTTTTAATTCATTTGTGTATGTAGATGATTTATAATAGAAATAAAAATTCTACAAACACTTATATTCATTTTTATCATCAATATGAAAAAATGCTTGAATATCAATTTTTTTGGCTTGCGGGCTTGATGGAATTTCTGGAAACATAGTCGGGACAGTCATGTTTTGAGGGACCAAAAGTGAATATTTTTAAAACCTGTTTCTATCCTAAGTAGCCCTTGATGTCGAATTTCCAACTCAATTTGAATCACTCAATTTGGATTTGAAACGAAAAAGTTAGAACCAAAACATTGACCGGATGTCTAGCGGGCAACTCAGGAACAGAGTTGGGAAAGTCAGTTTTTGGAAGCCTAAATGAATGAATTTTTAAAACCTGTTTCTATGGCAGATTCCCCTATGAGTCTAGTTTACAATTCAATTTGAATCACTCATTTTTGATATCGTATGGGGAAGTTATGATTAAAATACTGACTATCTATCATAAATCTGCACTCTTAACACTCTGTCTTTCCGGCTGTTCTTTACAGTATTTGACCTATCAATTCTTTTTTTATTCAAACCCTGTTTCTATTGGAGAATAATAAATGAATCTACTTTCATTTCCAATTTGAATCATTGGAATCCGACATCAAACGAAAAATTTATGCTTGAAATATCAACTGTTGGTCTAAGCTGGGTAATCGAAAATGACTATGTTATGCAGGTTTTTCTAACTAAAATTGACATATCATATTATTGAATTTTTAAAATATGTTGCTACTGGAGATTAAACTTTGAATTAGATCTCATTTGGCTTTGGAATCACTCAATTTCGATGAAAAACAAAGAAGTTGTGATTAAAACACTGCAAGATAGCATGATTGGCCACTCCTCTCCCGCAAGTGACAAATAAATTTTGCTTTGTTATTTTATCAATGGATTTGTTATACAGAGTAACTACTTATTGTTTTTTGCATAATTCTTGGATTAGGGGAGCCCGATCACCTCTCTTTCTCCACGATTTAATGTTTTATTATAGGTAGACACTCGTTTTTTGCAGGTCTTGGGAAAATAAAAAGGGTCAATTTATGGACGAGTGATTTTTGAAAGAAATTTTATGAAACAAAGGGAGTTTCATCCAACTCATTACCCAACGGATTCATAATACAACAAATAAAGAATTGATTTCCATTTGAAGATTCATGTCATGCCTTTGCTGCCAAAACATTTTTCAAAGAGATCATTTTTTTACATAATACCATAGCTGTTGTAACTTAATTTATTTATTTACACACTGTTTTTTTGTTACTTCTTTTCTAATTTCTTTTATATTTTGTGTTTCAGGTGTTACTTCATTCAAAGTGTAACTCATCCTCAGCATCAATGTCGTGAAGAGCTAATTTGTTTTCTTGGATGCTTACATTTTATGATTGTCCATTTTGTTGTTCCTTTTTCACATTTCGTTGTTCATTTTTCACATTTTGTTGTTCATTTTCGAAATGGAACAACTGTTGTTCCTTTTTGAATGGAACAACACTTCTGCACTTTCATGTTTTGCTGTTCCTTTTCGAATGGAACAACACTTCTGCACTTTCACGTTTTGCTGTTCCTTTTCGAAATGGAACAACATTTCTGCACTTTCACGTTTTCCTGTTCCTTTTCGAAATGGAAAAACACTTCTGCACTTTCACGTTTCGTTGTTCCTTTTCGAATGGAACAACACTTCTGCACTTTCATGTTTTGCTGTTTCTTTTCGAAATGGAACAACACTTCTACACTTTCACGTTTTGTTGTTCCTTTTCGAATGGAACAGCACTTCTGCACTTTCACGTTTTGTTGTTCCTTTTCGAAATAGAACAGCACTTCTGCACTTTCACGTTTTGCTGTTCCTTTTCGAATGGAACAACACTTCTGCACTTTTACGTTTTGTTGTTCCTTTTCGAATGGAACAACCCTTATGCACTTTCACATTTTGTTGTTCCTTTTCGAATGGAACAGCACTTCTGCACTTTCACGTTTTGTTGTTCTTTTTCGAATGGAACAACACTTCTGCACTTTCACGTTTTGTTGTTCCTTTTTGAATGGAACAACACTTCTGCACTTTCATGTTTTGCTGTTCCTTTTCGAAATGGAACAGCATTTATGCACTTTCACGTTTTGCTGTTCCTTTCCGAATGGAACAACACTTATGCACTTTCACGTTTTGCCGTTCCTTTTTTAAAATAATAGCACGTTGACACTTTTCATTTTTGCTGTTCATTTTCCAAAGGAACGACACTTGCATTTTTTGTTCCTTTTCTAAAGGAACGACACTTTTAGTTTTTCCTGTTCTTTTTTCCAAAGGAACGGCATTTGCATTTTCACACTTGTTTTGTGTGTATGTTTTCTTTTTTGGCATGCATTTTCTCTGTTGTTCCCTACACAGAACACCACTTTATTTTTGAGTGTTTTTGCTGTTCCTTCAAAAAAGCAACACTTTGGGAGTATTTTTAAGAGCAACCCTTCCTTTCTCTTGTGGGATTATTCATAGTTCATCTCAACCACATTTTCCTGATTCTCTTTCATGGCATGAAGTACACTACTTTTATGAGGACAAAAATTATGGATTCTTTTGAAGCGAGTTATTATCATTCAAGTTATGATCTTTAACAGGATAGTTCCTTGATGATAGATTCTTTTTAAAAAGAACACAATTATTTATATACTACTTTACTGCATTGTTTTCTGTTGAACATGATATTGATTGATCATCTTAATACCATGCTGGTTCCACCCTTCCTGGTTATAATCTTCTCTATCTATAATAAATGAGATTATGGGTATATTTTTCTATTGACATGTTCAACTTTGTCCGCCATCCCTGCTCTTAAGGAGTACTGAGCCTCCCTCTTTTTATCATAAAAATGTGTAATAACAAAAAAAATTTGTTCACAGATGGAGGATAGGGGGTCTCATTACGAGCCAGCCTACTATGTTCATAAGGTTGTAACAAAGTGACATTCCCATTATGGCCACCACACCAGGGGTATGATCCATTGGATAGCCAAATTATCCCTCGGAACAGGAGGTCTCATCACGAGCCGACCTGATCACTTTTGCTACATCCCAGTGAATGGCAGTGTGGTTATCTGGTTACCACGCCAGCACACTAATCTCTTCTGTAGAACAGGACTGAAACTCTATAGTTATAAATTGAGGATTCTGACTCATATGGGTTAAAAAGCAACCCTGCCGAGGCTATGGACGCCTGCTGGCAGTAGAGGCTCTGCTTATGGTATTGAAGTTATATCTTATCGTCAATTATTACTATAATACCCTTTTCTTATTTTTTTATTTTTATCAGAGAAGTTATTTCCTTCATTTTCCCTGTTTTGAACCTTTACGCATGAAAAATTATTTTCTGCTCAATCGCATCCTTTTCAGCTAAGAACACTGTCAGTAAAGCATCTTTTTGGCATATTGTTGTTCTTTTTCTCTTTTCATAACTTATCATCAATCCAAAGTGTCCTATCTTTTATTCATAACTATCTTTATACACTCTGCTCTCATTATAACCATAACTCTCGTCGTCCTATCATTGATATGTGTACTCTGCTTCATTTACTGTTGTATTGTTCATTCCCTTGCCTTGCTCTCAGCACAACACCTTTCATATGTTGTATGGTTATGGAACCCATTTTCCAATTGGAGGGGGAAATGTATGCATTATGGGATTGCATGCGATATGATTACTGCACTTTGCCAAACCTTGTTGATTTGACAACATATTAGTATTGCATATATACATAAGTTTTTCTAATTGAAATTTTGCATGCATCTTATCTGTTGCTATTCAAAACTAACACTATGGATTCAAGAACATTGTATGCAAAATAGTGCTTTTTCTACAGGAGAACAACAAGTATGGGTAGAATTCTATTCGTAGCATGACCACACTATTGCAATTAACAGAAGCGGCTCAAGCAACGTGCGAACATGAACAATTCTTCAGACATTATGTGCTTACCTGGATTCCACCTTTTGCATCACTTTCAGCACCAATTTTGCCTACATCAACTTAAACAATTATCAATACATATATGTCATTCCACATTTTTCTTTTGGAGGTAAAACTTGAGGTAAAATAGCATAATTTTCTGATTTATTACGAATTTAGGAGAATTTCATGAAAATCCATCTTGAGCATTATTTATCATCCTTCATTTCACATCTTTACCACTTCCCCTTTTTTTTCAACAGCATATCATTTCCGAGTGTGGGGGAGTGTTCCTTCATTTCTTTCTTATTACCACGTCATTCATATTCTTTATCATCCATTGCTATTCTTATTCATTCTCAACACCTCCCTTATTCCATGTTGTTTTACACCAAGCATAGAATTCAACAGATAGTAGCAACCAC
>APFE030565450.1:2293-12939 GCA_000404065.3 Pinus taeda | reverse complement strand
TTTTTAAAACTATGAACTCAATTCTTGTGATCTCTAGGAAACACAGACATACTATTAAAATACACATACCTAGATAAATTCAAGATAAATTGCTTCATAAAATTTCGGAAATCATGCACTCTCACCTACAGCCATTTTGTTTATATCTCATGATCCGTGCAACAAAACGATCTGATTTTTTATCATAAAGGCATTCATATATTATAAATCTACTTGCAACATTTCAACAAAATCTTGTTTATAGTTTTTGGGAAAATGGTTAATGAAGGTTGTTGTCACTTATATCATATTTTGCTGCAACTTCATATGCACATAATTTGAACGTCAATGTAAAAGTTGTTATGCCTTCATCAAAGATTGCTAAAATTGAATATTCATTAACTAAGGAAGAATTCATTTGTTCTATCCATTTCATGAGCTGAGATGAACATATTTTTTATTGCTTGGTTAACACATGGTTTTTGTCTTTGGGTTGCATGAAGACATGCAATATATTCAGTTTTCGTTGCATGAGGACATGCAACATATTGAGTGTGGGGGTATGTTGGGCCATGAATATGACCACTTTGTAATACTTATTTCATCCATTTTTACTCTTCTCTATTATATCATCTATTATAATTTATCATTTAAATCCATTTTATAAATGATTTATGCTCTTATGGATGAATATTATTTATTCTCCTTTATTTCTAATAAATTGATGAATATGAATGATTTTATCAATGATAGTTTCAATAAATTAGTTGTAACATTATTTACCATTTTTAATATCGAAGATAATTTCTAGATTGAAGATTTGGCCATTAAACCTGCCAACTCAGAAATTCGCTGGAATAAGAAGTGACAGTTTTGCGGTTGCGATTCTGAGCAAATAAAGAAGAATTTGGAAAATCTGGAACATGGGTTTTGTCCAGAACGGACCTAATTAACTTTAACACAGAACGGTTTGCCCAAATTCGGCTTGTACTGAGAGAAACGTAGGGTTCTTTGAGCATGATTTTCTCAGATTTGTTGTTACGGCCGTCCTCCAAATCTCAGATGCAAAGCCAAATTCGTCTTGCTCTTGTTGAGAGATGAATGGAAATATATCTTCTTGTTGATCAATTGGTTGGAAACAATCCAATTTTGTAATACAAATCATGTTGTACTTATCTTTATTGTAACTTCTCTATGATCTCTCTATTTAAATGAAAACAGAGATCAAAGATAAAGAGGGACTTCAGAGAGGGATTTGAAGGAGGGAATTGAGGATTTAGAATCAAGAATTCATGATAGGATAGGAGGAAGAAAGAATTGTTTTATGCTGTAAGTCTCAAAAGCTTCTACTGTTGTAATGATTTCACCATTTAATGATTAATACATGATTTGGGAGTTGTTGTTTATTCTGTTCATCTGAAGTAACCCAGCAGCATCCGCTGGCGGCTAAGGGCCCAGCCTCTGGTGGAGTACGCTGCTGTTGTGTATCATATCTTTACAATTTCTGCCGTGTGATGGTTTGATTTCCTTTTCATTTCTTTAAATTGTTTTGTTCAGTGATCTTTTGTTTATGAACATTTCGCAGAATTGCTTTGTTATATCGAAATCATAATTGGATTGCGTGAGTGATAGAATTATTAATTATAACTTGAAATGTATTGCTGATAATTTTGATCTAATACTGCGTTGTCTAATTAAGAACTGTGGTCCATTTAATTGCTGCTCATTTATAATTGCCATGGCTGTTCAATTAAGTTACTATTCAAATATAACTGCGATTGTAATTTCTTCAATAACTGCGATTAATGTTCATGGTGCTGGATTAAGGTTGTTGATTCAATTACATTTATAGTTTGTTGTGTCTTTCTAATTACTTAGTTTTTCTATTCAGTTCCATTTTAGAATTGTTGTTCCATTTACGGCCGTTCCATTTTAGACTTGCTGTTCCATTTCCTATTTGTTGTTCTATTTTACTTTCTGCCCTTCCATTTACTTGCATTTGCTTCTTTGGTGTGAGAGAAGGTCTAAGGCTGTAGTGAGCCTCAACAGTCACTGCCTAGCTCCCAGACCTATGGTCCATGCTCTAATTTCCTTTCCATCTGTTTCTAGAGGGATGGGTTATCGCTTCCGCACCCTTGACTGATAAGCTGTCTTATGTGATTTTATCCTTTTGAAGTAATTTAGTCATAGTTTAGCATCCATTTACTTTTGTATTTTAAGCACTATACTGCAAAAAATTTCTCTTGAGTAAATAGCCGCCTCAGACTGAGTACACTCTTGAAATAAAAAGTCGTCCCTGGGTTGACAATTAATGTGAGGTAATTAGGAGTTACAAAGACACCTTTTTATCGCTCCAAAAGAACATGATCTACCTCTCTCATTCGAGGAGGAAGATGAGGATGAAGTCTATTCTGCACCACTGTGTGTAGTAGAAGATGCCATGGGGGGGGGACTACAAACTGAGGATGATCTCATTGAAAACTTAATTCAGAATCCACCCCCCATTATGTTGCCATTAGAAGAGCTAGTGAAAGAAACCCAAGACAATCATTTAGTTGATTTCTATGTGGCCGACCTGACCTCTCTCCGAGTTAAGAATATAGAGTTCAACCCAGAAAGAACCTTGAAAATCAACTCATCCATATCCACCTCTTGGGAGAAGGAACTGTGTAGCTTATTGAGAAACCATTTGGATGCCTTCGCTTGGAGCTATTAGGAGGTGAAGGGAGTGCACCCTATGGTCTGTACTCATCACATTTAAATTAAAGAATATTGTAAACTATTCAGGCAGCCTCAAAGGAGGATGAATCCAGCCCTTAAAGACATTGTCAAGGAAGAATTGCAAAAGTTACTAGATGCAAGATTCATCTACCCCATCTCTGACAGTGAATGGGTCTCTCCTTTGGTGCTAGTGCCAAAGAAAACTCCCAAGTGGAGAATCTGTGTCGATTATCAGGAACTAAAAAATGCCACCAAGAAGGACCATTTTCCTTTGTCTTTCATAGATCAAGTGTTAGATGGTCTGGTAGGGAAAAAGTTTTTCTCCTTCTTAGATGGGTACAATCAGATCCAAATCAGCCCAGAAGACCAAGATAAAACCACTTTCACTCATCCTTGGGGTACCTTTGCATATCAGGTCCTTCCTCTTGGTTTGTGCAATGCTCTCGCCACTTTCCAGAGAGCAGTATTGAGTATATTCACTGAACTGGTTCATGATGTAGTGGAAATATATATGGATGATTTTACTCCTTATGGTTCTAACTTCCAGGAAGCTTTGTGTAACCTAGGAAAAGTTTTGGACAAGTGTATTGAAATGAACCTGTCCCTCAGTCCGAAAAAGTGTGAATTCTTGATGACTGAAGGGACCATGCTAGGTCATGCAATCTCTTAGCAAGGATTACAGGTGGACCCCAACAAAATTGCCATCATCCAAAGGGTCTCACCTCCTCAAAAGGTGAGAGAAGTCCAAAGTTTCCTAGGCTTAGCAGGATATTATAGAAGATTCATTAAAGATTTCATTAAGCTAGCCTCTCTTTTGTTTGGTCTTTTGGGGAAAGATGTCAAGTTCATATGGATTGACAACTATCAAGAAGTCCTAGATACCTTGAAAAGTAAACTTTTGACTGCCCTAATTTTGAGAGGTCCAAATTGGGCCCTACCTTTCCACATTCACACAGATTCCTCAAACAAAGAAATAGGAGTAGCCTTAGGGCAAATTGATGAAAAGTTACCTTATGCCATATACTTTATAAGTAAAAATTTGTCAAAAGCAAAGTTGAACTACACAGTAACCAAGAAGGAACTCCTAGTTGTAGTACATTCCTTAAATAAATTCAGACATTACATCACAAGCTATCAAACCTTTGTACACACTGATCATGTTGCAATTAGGTATTTAATGAACAAACCGGATGTGAATGCTTGCATTATTAGGTGGTTTCTTTGCAGCAATGTGATTTAACCATTGTTGATAAGCGTGGTAAGGAAAATGTTGTTGCTGACTTTTTGTCTAGAATAAATCTTCCTGTAGGTGAAGAAGGAATGGTGGATGATCAGATGCTAGATGAATACCTATTCGCTATCTCAGTACTCTCTCCATATTTTGTTGATATAGCGAATTACATGGTTTCAGCACAGTTCCTGCCACACCTATCCTCAAAAGAGAAGAGCAAGATTGTGAGGAAAAGTGCCCTTTCACTTGGATTGGGGGTAATCTCTTCAAACTTGGTCCAGATCAGGTTTTGAGAAGATGTGTCAGGGAGGAGGAAGTTTTTGACATTCTCCTGACCTATCATGATGGGCCTTGTGGAGGCCATTTTGCAACAAAGAGGACTACCTTCAAAATTCTGCAAGCAGGTTACTATTGGCCCACTCTTCATCAAGATGTGAGGAAATATATCAGCCAATGTGATCAGTGTCAAAGGATGGGGAAACCTACTCCAAAGGATGAGATGCCCTTGCAGCCTTAAGTGACTTTTGAACCGTTTGAGAAGTGGGGCATGGACTTTGTGGGTCCTATCAACCCTTCTTCAAACCAAAAACAATACATCATAGAGACAAAGGCAATCAAGGTAGCAACCGAAGAAAAAGTAGCTGAGTTTTTAAGAGAGAACATATTCTATAAATTCGGGTATCCAAGAGAACTGGTTACAGATCAAGGCAGTCAGTTCACCTCCAATCTGATTGAAGACCTACTCATCCATCATAAAATCAAGCATAGGACTTCCACCCCGTACCATTCACCAGCCAATGAACAAGTGGAAGTCACCAACAGATATTTGGAGGGAATTTTGACTAAGGTAGTGAGCAGCAATAGAAAATATTGGGCAGATCGATTGGTTGAGGCCACCTGGGCCTACAACACCACATGGAAGACCACCATAGGGTTCACACCCTATGAGCTGGTCTATGGGAAAAAGGCTTTGCTGTCAATAGAATTTTAATACAATACACTAAGGATGGTAGCTCAGCTAGACCTAGATCTCAACCATGCATAAAGGGAAAGGTTACTCCAACTTAATGGGTTGGATGAACAGAGATTGTAGGCCCTTCTCCACATAGAAATAATCCAGTTGCAGAGGAAGATATGCCACGACAGAAGCATCAAGGAGAAATAATTCCAAGAAGGAGACTGGGCGCTGTTGTATGACTCAAGGTACAAATATTTCAAGGGCAAGCTGTAGACAAGATGGCTAGGACCATACATTATAGAAAAATGCAATGAAAATGGCTCATTTCTGATCAGGACTATTGATGAGGAAGTCATCCCCATGCTTGTCAATGGGCATAGGTTGAAAATCTACAAGAAGCCCCTCTCCAAGCAAGAATTCATTGAAGATCTAAGTAAAACAGTGTTGGTAGTGGAGCAAACCTCTATCTCCACTTCACCCACTCATTAAAAAAAAGAAAAAAGAAAAATATAATAAGGACTCTAGTGAAAACCTCTATGACGTGCTTGAGTCCCATCCTGGGGCTGAAAACTTCTCTTGAGGCAACCCAGAGATAACCAACAAAAAAACAAAAAAACAAAAAGAAAAAAATGAGGAGAATAAAGATCTTTGGGTGAAAACCTCTCCTTGGAGGTGCCCAGGGTAGACAAGTTGGGTGAAAACCTCTTGAAAGCGCCCTAGCTATCTCTTAAGAAAAAAAAAAATAGAAAAAGAAAAATTAACTTCTTTTGAGTGCATTGCAGGTTGCAAGAGGACCACAAAAGGAAAGGGGACATGCCACGAGCCTATTACATCTCTTCTAGACCCTCTTCCATCATTAATATCTTCTTCCATCCCCTGGTATTACTTTTTCTGAAATCTGTGCATCCTATGGGAGGCACTGTGTGTTCTACAGGAGGCTCCTGTAGAAATCACACAGAGCTCGAAGTCAAGTCAAAGAAGGGATTGAAGAGCTAGAAACTTTCATAGAATGCCTGTGGGCCATCCTACATCCATCCGTCGTCATAACCCTCCATTCCATACCTACACCACCACATTTTTAATCATTTCTTTCCTCCCTGCAAATAAAACACAAAAATCCTGTTTTTTTTTTAAAGGAAATAAAAAAAAAATAGCACCCATACCACTTACCTATAGCCTACTGACTGCTTCTCCATGACCATCAAAATCTTCAATAGACTCCTCCCAAGTCTCTACATAAACCTCAGCTAAAAGTTCTAGAGGGAGAAGCAGCTACAGGAACTCCTATAGAATTCTTGTAGCAACTGATTCCCTTAAGAATAAAGCTCCAAAAGCATAATCGATGCAACCACAGGTATCTAAAACACGTAAGAAGTCAGATACTGATCGAAGATCACCTCTATAAAGCAATCGAGCCACCTATCCAAAAGCCACGAGCATATGGCAGTAGAAATACATGGATATAGCACCAAAGTCTAGGTATGCAGCAGCACTGTAGCGTGCACATTTTGACTTACAGGTAAGTGTCTAAACCCGTTCCTCTATTGCATCTGTATGATCCAAAATTGCATGAACAAATGGGATGGTTGAGATTAAGCTAGATCAATGGCTAGCTAACTAGCCACCCTCATCCAGTTCAATAGTGCTTAGCCAAAGTTCACACTGCACATGTGTCTAGTCAACTCATGGAAAAATCTAAAAGTCAGGTAGTGGCGGTTGTTTTGAACTCAGGCGTGAATGATTGAAATGATTGCGGGTAGGTGGCATAAAGTTACATGATGACACTACAGTGGGGACCAATGGTCCAAATGAGGGTAATGTACCCTTCTTGCCACCTCATCTCATCACAGCAAACCTCTCCTGTAAGCTTAAGTACGCTCTCTCGACTGCACTCACCACCTTTGTTTTCATTTGTATCACATTGCTCTCGACTACAACAAGCTACCTACCACCTCCAGAGCCTCGAAATAGTCACTCTTTGTCATTTTCATATCCCTTCTGCCTATCGGGATCTACAAGAATAGAAATAGATCCTACAGGAGCCCTTTCTACAGGAGGGCTAGTGAGCAGTCTCGTAGAGGAAAATTCGGGGTTTTATGGCAAATTTGAGATCGAAGAGGTAGGCTCTGGTAAACCCACTCTACATATTCGTATATACAAGGGGAGATGTGATTTCAAGCAAAGGATTGAGTGAAAAGGAAGGAGAATTGAAATCAAAATTCTGCCTATTTCTTAGAAAAAAAAAGACACAAGTCTTTTTATCTGCTCTCTGTGCTGAAGTGTTGTCTCTTTCTCCACCATGGTATTCTCATATACGAAGGAGCGATGCAATTTTAGAAAAGATTAAGCCTGTAAAGAAGGAAATTGCATTGAAAAGTCTACCTATTTTACTTAAGAAGAAAAACATAGTTTTATCTGCTCTTTGTTTCTAAGATATTATCTCCTTCACCACCTTCATACTCACATATACAAAGGAGTAATGCAAGTTTAGAAAAATTGAGCCTGGAAGGAAGGAAAATTGCATTAAAAACACTCCCTGTTTCTTGAAAGAAAACCTCAGCTCTTTCTCTATTTTCAGGTTTGAAATTTGTTGTCTCCCTCTTCACCTGAGATACTCCAAAAGACTCTGAACATCATGACAGGGGGATTTATGAGGAAGGAACCTCTGAACTCAACCAGGCTAGATGAACACCCAAAGGTTGTAGCCCTTTTTACTAGAGGAAATTGGATGCCCTTCTTTGAAAAGCTTCATGGGTATGATGAAGAAGCAATAGAGGAATTTGCCTTGTCTTCGACACCTCACTCAAAAACTCATGCCATTATCAATTTCAGGGGTCTCACTATAGAAGTCACCCTAGAATTCATCAGCAGGGTTACCAGTATCCCACTTGGACTACCCTGGAGCAAGGAAGAAAAACCACTGGGTCAAGTTGCTAACAAAACCTTTTTCTAGCCTAATGAGCATCCTATGGAGGACAAAAATGGCATCAGAAGAACAGGCATACCTTACCCCTCGGATGAGGTTAGCTATTAGATTATCAAGTACATCTCTTGTGAAGGAAGGTACAACATAGTTTATGGGTATCATTTCAGACTTTTGCATGAATTAAGGTATGGCATGGACCTTCCTGCACCCCAAAAACTCAGTATTCCCTATTTTCTCCTCCAATCCTTAATAGAATCCAGCATAAAATTGAAGGCAAGAGGTCCAAATTAGTTGGCTCACCATGGGCTAATTAAATTTCTAGTGGAAGATGCCCTCCACACTTTCACAATCCCCATAGCGGGAGATTTTCATAAATATGACCAGGGAGGATGATATAAAAGCCCTCACTTACGACCTCAGTCCATCTGAGAGTGACGAGGAAGAACAAAAAGGGGAAGCTGAGAAGGAAACCCAAGAAGAGGAAAGGAACACCCGAGTGGAAAGAGAAGAGTCTAAAACAGAGAAGGATAAGACCACAACAGAGAAAAAGAAGAAGCCTAGAACAGAAAGGAAAAAGCCTAACATAGTCCAGAAAAAGGTTACCACAAAGAAGGCAGAAACTAAGCAAAAATCAAAGATAGAAGAAACAAAACTAGCAGAGACAAGAAAGAAAACATATGAATAAATAGAGGCACAACAGGCGGAAGTGTCTCTTGAGACACTAGAAAGGGAGGCAACAACTTTTCTTGTTGCACTCAACACTCCAGTCAAGCTGAAGGAAAAAAGGAAAAGGCAACCATCCATGCATTTCAAGGCTCAAAAAAGCACCAGGATAAAGATGGGAAAGCCTCAGCCACCCTCAAAAGATCCTATCATCATTGAAAATTCCCCTACTACTAGAAAGGAGGAATCTCCATCCAAAACCCCCATTACCTATGAAAGAGGAAGCCCTAGATCTTCCACCTGGAGGGAAAGGATAAAATTACAGGTGTTACACAAAAATATCGTCACCATGATTATTTGCAGTCAGTATGGGTCTATCATCACTTATACTGTCCTCCTAAGCAAGTCTCAGACCTCAGCTTTTCATGTCAAGCTTTGCAAATGAAAGAAAGACATTAAAAATCAATAAAACTCTGGTTCCGTACTTTCTCTCACTTTTGCCTGCGGGCCTGCACCCTTTGTTCATATTACCTGTGTATCTGCACGCTCTATCTATAAAGGGGTGGGTGAGTACCCCTGTAAAAGTCAAAAAGGCGCAAGTTTATTCTAAAAAACTCACTTTGGGTTAATTCTAGATGTTTCTAAAAGGAATTTTGACGTGGATTGTTCGCTCCAAGGTGGTTCATGCATCCCAAAAAAGAAGGAGCTAATCCCTTGATAGGAGGAGCTATCCCTTTGAAGGAGGGATTTATCCCTTTGAAGGAGGACCTAGTAACTTCCCTCCATTGCACTATGAATTAAGGCATTGGGTCAGTTGCTGCAGAGGTTAGAAGCTGAACATTTTTTAGGGTAAATGTTGATGGAATTGGGACTTCCTAGTTAAACTTGAGAGGAGAGATCACATACCTTTTGGTTTCATTGGGAAGTGAGTGAAACTTGTCAAAGTAGAGGAGGACTTCTTGTCGGACCCTGGGAGGAGCTTGTACAGCATTCAAGGCACAGGTTGTAAAGTTCTTCTTTCATTTGAATTAATACAATCAGATTCATTTTTCTCAGCAAATTGTCTTATGTGGTTTGTTTCATTAATTTCCTTGATCATTATGATGAATATGCTTTATGATATTGGCTTTTTAGGTGTTATTTAATTTGTTTGCTTGTTTTGTGTTTGCAGACTTACTTCAAGGAAGCTCATTTGGAGCAAGGGAGCAAGGCTTCCACAAACTTGCATTGGACCCAAGGTAGGCCTAAAACACTTGTTTGCCTTTGTTTTTAATTGCATATTTAGAGAAAGATAGTTTTTGATTGGCTTGATTGTCACTAGATATCTTTAGATACTAGGAAGGTCGATCTTGTCCACAACCTCGACTCATTCGTGTGACAAAATGGCGACTCCACTGGGGACTTGATTGTTTTCCTTGTTTTTACTTTGACCTGAGAAACTTGTGTTTTTGTTTCTATTTTTGGCTTGTTGTATATGGAATTGGGTGGATTTAGTAGATCTAGGATTGTTTTTGCTTTTCATAACTTTAGGAGAAGTCCGCACCTTGTGCTTGTAACACAGTGCGTACTTATACGCATGTTTACTTTGCACACAGAGCGTGCATGCACCTGTGTAAACTCTAAACCTACAAACCCTGCTAAAATTTTGAAAAACTTAAATTTCACTCTTTCAATTAGTTTTATTTTTGTTTAGATGTTGTTATCCTCTGCCCAAACCTGCACGTGACTTGTTAGAAGCTTTCCTTGGTTTAATTCCATCGGTGTTAGCGTTTTAGGTGAAATTCCTAGTTTTGGTTGCCGGTCTTGATTTTCATTTTGGTCATGTAGTAGCTCAGAGCTTAGAAGCGTAGAAGCCTCAGATCACCTTGGTTTTTACTGGCCTTCTTATGAGTCTGACCATTTGCAAAATCTACCTTTGTTGAGGAATCCATCTTGTGTTTTCTCTTTGCAAAACTTCGAAAAAGCTTGTGTTAAAAGTTTGGATTTCACTTTTACAAAAAAGAACAAAATTACTTGTTTTTTATTGATTTGTGATTCTGGACAAGTTAGTCTTTGGTTTGCTTATCGCCAAGTAAAACATCCTTAAAAAGAAAACATATTGTAAGCTTTTACTTCAAGTAGTTTTTTTATAGTTTGTAGATCTTAAGATTTGCTTTATTCATAGTTTT
>APFE030565449.1:2358-21306 GCA_000404065.3 Pinus taeda | reverse complement strand
TTCCATATACAGAAATTGCGCATATGCGGAAACTGTGCATATACGGAAGATATGTGCATATCTTCCGTATATGCACAGTTTCCATATATGCACAATTTCTGTATATTGAATTTGCGCATCTGCAATGAAGATACATGAACGACGTGCATATACGGAAGATATGCACATACAGGAAAGTTAGGGATATATGGAAGACATGCGCATATCTTCCGTATATGCGCAATTTCTGTATATGCGCATATGTTCCGTATATGCACAGTTTCCATATATGCGCAATTTCTGTATATTGAATTTGCGCATATATGATGTAGATACATAAACGAAAATATGTACAAATTCCATATACAAAAATTGCGCATATACGGAAGATGTGCGCATATACGGAAACTGGGCATATACGGAAGATATGCGCATATCTTCTGTATATCCCTAACTTTCCTGTATGTGCATATCTTCTCTATATGCACATTGTTCATGTATCTGCATCGCAGATGTGCAAATTCCATATATAGAAATTACGGATATATGGAAACTGTGCATATACGGAAGATATGCGCATATCTTTCGTACATGCACAGTTTCCGTATATGTGCAATTTCTGTATATGGAATTTGCGCATCTGTGATGCAAATACATGAACGACATACATATACGGAAGATATGCACATACAGGGAAGTTAGGGATATATGGAAGACATGCGCATATCTTCCCTATATGCGCAATTTCCGTATATGCGCATATCTTCCATATATGCACAGTTTCCATATATGCGCAATTTCTGTATATTGAATTTGCGCATATGCGAAGCTACAAACCACTCGCGATGCTATCCATCTGTCAGATTCATATATGCTTCATGAATCGTACATTTCAGCCTCTGATCTAGTTCCCAAGGAGTCTCTCCTGGTAGCATCGTAATCTCGTTAAATCCAATGATCGACTGCGCTTCAGACTTAGGCCTGCTAAATTTTCTATTTAGCGATGCTTGGATATCCGTGACTCTCACATTCGGGTTATCGTTGGAGTACTTAATATACTAGGTCAGCGCGCAATCCTGAAGGGTGTTAACCAGTGTCGCCTTCTTTATATGGTCATATGTAACACCTTGCGCTTCCCATATATCCCTTGCAACGAACCAAAATTGGTCGAGATCTTCATTCCCCAAACCTTTGAACATAGGAAAATTCACTGTGATTTCCATATTGAATTGCGGTGGTGGTCGAGTTGGTGAGGGTGAAGATGGAGGTGAAGCTAGTGTTGGTGTGGGTGGAGGTGGTATTCGTAGAATTCTTTGTCTTATTAGATGAATAGCACTTCGCGGAGAGACCTTCGCGAGCTCTTCCTTGTCTCCTCGCGGAGGTAAAATCAAGGGGATATTTTCTGGACCCTTATTTCCTTCGTTCCTATAAACCATTTTCTTGCTTTTCCATCCAAGGATTGAATAAAAAGTCTTAGAATAACATCCAGATGTTCAACATTTAGGTTTTCTGCAAAATTACAAAATGCTGATATATGATTCTCTGTTGTTTGTTCATCCTCCCCTGTGAAACGAGGAAGAATATTCAAGTATTATTATGGAATTTGATTCAACTGTTGTGGAAATTGAATAGGTGCATACCTATTCATAAAAATGCAGGTGCTGCCATATTTGCTCCTGAATTTACTGAACCTTGATTACCAGCAAATGTGGAACCTGACTGAGGAGTGAATGGAGTGTGCAAAGATGGTAATGTAGTTATAGGTTCAGGCTAAATAACTATAGCAGATATTGAAAAAGAAACAAACTCTAAAGACTGTTCCTGGCAGTTGGGTTCTTGGAATGAATTGGATGTAGAAGGTGACTCTTGATCAATAAAAGATGAATGTGAAAGATGTGATGAATTGTTGCCTGGTGTAGACAGTGTAGGACTTGGTGTAAGTGGAGTTTTAGGCCTTCCAACCTTCTTGGAAACTATCCTCTCAAGATCTGAAAGGGCTTGAACTTTCCGCTGTGAGTTATCTGACCTTGTATGGGGTCTCTTTGGAGCCAAAGTTATTGCTTTTGTTCAAAAAAACCAAATATTTCCTCCTCACTGAACAACAAGAGGAAAATATTGAAAACCTAGGGAAAAGTGTTCTTGTCTTCTCTCCCCGGCAACAGTGCCAATTAATGTTGCACCTTAAGAAACCAATTTCCTGGCTATGTAGAAATTGTGCTTAAGACATTAATGTTTATAATTATTGTCACTTAATTGTTTGTTGTATTCTCAAATGAAGGACCTGAAAGACTTGGTTTTAAACCCTCAATACTTAGGTGACATGAAAATCTCATAATGCCATTTGATTGTTGAATATAAATGATGAATGAAGAAAGCTTGAAGAAGTCATAAACAATATGTTGTTTTACACAGAATCTACTATCTGTGACACTTTGAGAAGTTAAAGATAATATGATGTCTTACATAGAAACTATTATCTGTAACTTTAGGAGAATTGCAGAGATGAGTATAGGAGCACTCTTTTAAGGCATTTTAACTTCATTTACATAAGAAAATAAAGACCTGCAACTTCATTACCATACTTAAAGGAAGAAAACATTTGATGACACATAATAGAGAAGTCACAAAATCATACCTAATAATGTATGGAAAACTTCCGATTCTTCATTAATCAACTATTGTATTAGGAATACAATGGCCTAGTCTCGAGGTTCTCCAAAGTTCGAACCCCTTTTTTCTATAATATTGCCTCTTTATACATCATAGGATAGTTAATAACCACCCAAAATTGTCAAACTACCTAACTATCCTCTAACTGCTTTGAAGTAAAAATTATTACAGAATATTACATAGAGGGTAAAAGACACCTCATTCTCAAGAAAAGAAAATAACAGGAAGTAACGGAAATTAGAAGGTGATGGCTATTCGTTGTTTGAATCTGTAGCTTGAGCCTATGGTTATGCTGATGTATCTTTGTGTTGCTCTACCATCCATCAATGGGGTATGAATGATTGAGGAAGAACTTACTTTCTTAGTCATGGCATCTGGTGGGTGACATTGGAAATTAACATATGAAAGCAGTGGAAGATGTGGAATGATTGACGTGGGGCAGAAAGCTTTGGGAGCTCACTGCGGGGGTAAAGAATGTACGGGATCTTCAACGAGGTTGAACCCCCGCAATAATTTATGGCCACACATTGCAGTCAACCATGCTAATGTCACGGTCAACTGCGGGCGTTGAGCTTTAATTAATCTTTGTGCTCATTTCTTCCCCACAAGACACCTCAACGTACTTATCAAGATATCGCTTGATCATGCCTCTTGAACCTGCATGACCTTTAGCATATGGCAAACCTTCGATTACCATGGAACTCAAAGAATCAAAAGTCTAGTTCATAAACATGTCGTGTCCACCTTTTCCACGCCCCTTTGACTCCCATACAGACCCGATAGGAAATAAAAACTGCCAGTTAATGATTTATCAAGTCCGATCTTAAAGATAAAAACCAAGTACTTTCCGACCCGATATCCATTGGTGTCATACGGACCTGATAGGAAATAAAAATTGCCACTTAATGATTTATCGAGTCCGATTTCAAAGATAGAACCTGATTACTTTCCGACCCGATATCTGACCTGATATCTGACCCGATATCCGTCAGATCCCATCTCTTTCGATGGACGATTGAGATTGGCTCGGACTTCAGCGAATTAAATTGTATTTAATACACCATCGCGTCTGATCTCCGAAATAAACCCCATTCTAGTTAACTACGTGATTTCTGTCGGATCTGTGGCCTGTTGATTAGACGACCCAAATCTTCTCGCGGGTTTATCACTTTTGTATTTGGTTTTTCTTTCATATTTTTTTTATTTTTCTTTCATTTTGTGATAAAATTGAAAATAAAACTTAAATAACAATGGATGCTACAACAGGGTTACCTAGAACTCAAAGAGGAAATGATTCCATTTATGTTGTGGTAGATAGATTTTCTAAAATGGCACATTTCATTGCATGTAAAAAGACTAGTGATGCAACACATATTGCTAATATGTTTTTTCAGAGGTTGTAAGGTTACATGGATTGCCTATAAGTATTGTGTTTGATAGGGATACAAAGTTTGTTGGGCATTTCTGGAGAGCTCTTTGGAAGAAACTAGGTGCTAACCTTAGTTTTAGTTTAGCATATCACCCTCAAACAAATGGACAAATGGAAGTGGTAAACAAAAGCTTGGGAAACATATTGATAAGTTTAGTGTATCAAAATCCTAAGCAGTTGTATTTAGCACTTGCTCAAGCTAAGTTTGCTTATAATGACACTCCAAACCGAAGTACTGGAATGAGTCCATTTCAAATTGTTTTTGGAATGAATCCAAGAGGTGTGTATGAGATCAGAAATTTGGGTAAACAGGAGACAATAAGTGCAAAAGATGAAGAGTTTGCAGAGCAGATGCACAGACTACAAGAAGATGTCAAAGAAAAATTACAGGAAAGAAGTGGAAAATACAAACAGAGAGTGGATATGAGGAGGAGAGAAAAAGAATTCCAAGTGGGAGATCTGGTGATGGTATACATGAGAGAAGAAAGATTTCCTGTTGGGACTTACAATAAACTAAAGAAAAAAATGATAGGGCCATGCAGATTGTGAGGAAGTTTTCAACTAATGCTTATGAAATTGAATTGCTAGAAGGGATTGGCATATCACCTATCTTCAATGTGGCAGATTTGTATCCATACAAAGAGACAGAGACAAAGCTATAGAAGGAACCTATAGAAGATGAAGTTCAAAATTTAAACTGGGAAGAACAAATGCCAAAGAGAGTCAAGAAAGAGGTGGACGTTGTTTTGGAGAAAAGAGTATCCAAAAGAACTAGAGGACAACTTTATTTTTAGTATCTAGTCAAATGGAAGGAACAATTAGTGGAGGATGCTAGGTGGATAACAACAACAGAATTACAAAACTATGGAGTAAATCCTGAAATTTTGATGAAGAATTCTTTTCTTCCCCGGGAGTCTGTTGTAGGAGCATCCAGACTTAGCCAGCAATGTGATTGTCTGTTCACATGTTGTGGCTAACAAGAGATGAGTTTCATTAACCTGAGTGGTCAAAATTAGTTTTAGTAGAGAGGGTTGGATCTCTCGAATTTAACTTTGCTTTAATTATTGTAATAATTAAATCACTGTATTATTTTTAGGCTAAGAGATAAGTTGTTAATATAGGCATGTATCAAAGCTTGAGAATAGGGATTTAATTGTTAGACTAATAAAAATAGAGTTGCCAATGCAGTTAGGATAGGATTTGATTCATAAAAGGAAAAGAATGTAATGATAGAGAGATGAGATGATCGAGAATAGAGTGAGTAAGCGAGAGGTGTGACAGAGATAGGGTTTGAGATTGAAACGGAGATGAAACAAACTGTTGTAATCGAGACAAGAGGGCCAAGACTCTGTAATTTCCATTTGTTGAATAATTGATTGAAGTGTGTTGTGGATGCACTGTTTTGGTGCATAAATTCTCTTATGACTGTGTATCAACGTTCTGGACCCTAATCGGGTATTTTTCTTTGTTCATACATTTTATTTATAAATCACAGTCAATTAGTGTTAAGCGTTAATACTGAGTTTAAGTGCTAAACCTTTCCTTAAGCGCCTTTATTAAAAGTATGAATTAAGCACGTGGATGGTATTGATAAGTGGGAAGCGGTATCTCATGCACCCTAAAGGTCGTAAACGATATTCCTAAAATTCACGTGATTAACCTTAGCAAGCGACACGTAGCACGGGAAAACCACTTTTCTCACGCGCTATCGACCTGATATCAGTCGTGCAAGATTTCACGCGAGATTGCACGACAGTCGTTCGATTGGACAGGTCACATCAACAGTGGAGATCGTCCGGATAAGTTGGTGAGAGGATGATGTGATATCAGTTGGATCTAGAGAAGTGAGATCAACAACGCAGATTGAAGCGCTTGATAAAAGGATAAGTCAACATGGGACTAACAATGATTTGTCTGACAAGCGGGACCCTCAGGGGGAAAATCCACGTACAGAATCTGTTTGTGCACAGCTGATTGGTTACAAAGTTAACCAGTAGTCGAATTACAGACTACCACCTCATTTTCGTCAACCTCCTGTGTCATTTAGTGTTTGGATTTGTATGGTAATGTTTTTGAATGTTACATTTATTGTGTTATTTTCTGTATCTGTATGTAATTGTCTATTAGTAATTAGTTGGTGATGAAGAAAGGAGACAATCTTGTCAATAGTTTGCTGGAGGATTGATACTGCACAATTATTTCATTTAATTTTAGGTATCACAACTTTTGACAACTAATTAATTCTTAATAGTGTCCCTCCCAAGTATTACTAAATATATCTTGAATAGTAATTTTAATTTTAAATTTTCTCAGTTACCTCAATCTATTGAGATGATAGATATTGTTAATAACTTTAATGATGAAATTTGATGAAATAAAAATTTTGAATCCAAAGTGACAATGCAATAGTGTTGAAGGACAAAAAATGTCAATAATAAAAATGTAGCCAATTACAAATAGCCTTCATTGTGATCAATCTCAAACTATTTTCTTTTACTATTCTTCTTGTCACCCTTGTTAGTTTTTCCATCATTTTATATCGATTATATGAAAATGGCAGTTGAAATTGTAAACCATTCAAATCTTTAACCCAAACTATTGTAGTAAATATGTTACCTTCTCTCTCTTTCTCTCCAATATTAATAGGTTGAATTAATATAACAAAAAAATAAATGCACATTGTTAATAATTTTTTGTGCGTACATTAAAATCAATCACACTGTTAATCCAATCATTTTAAATTAATGTACCATCATACACTGAGTTACATCAAATCAGAAATCAACATCTACACTAAAATCAATGCATCTAATTCAAGCAATCAAATAGGATTTGATAAAAACATCTACCCTAAAATCAATGTATCTAATGCAAGCAATCAAATAGAATTAGAAAACAACATCTACACTGAAATCAATGCATCTAATGAAAGCAATTAAATAAGATTAGAAATCAACATATAAATTGAAATTAATCCATCTAGTGCAGGCAGTCAAATATAATCAAAAATCAAATCTACTCTAAAATCAATGCATCTAGTGCAAGCAATAAAATATCATTAGAAATCAACATCTACACTGAAATCAATGCATCTAGCACAAGCAATCAAATAGGATTAGAAATCACTATGTACACTGAAATTAATGCAGTGAAAAAAAATTCTTCTCTCTCTCCCCCCTCCATCTATATCTATATCTCCTTCCATCTTTGTCTCTCTATCTCACCCCTAAACATACACACTCTCTCCATCTCTCCCTTGTTACTCCCTCCCTCTCTCTCCACTTTTCTTTCTCTATGTCTTTCTTCTTCCCTTCATCTCTCCCCTTCTAACTTCATCCCTTTATCTCGCCCTCTCTCCTCCTCTCTCTTTCCCTTCCGCTTTGTCCCTTTCTCTCCCACCTCCCTCTCTCCCCCCCATCTCTCTCTCTCTCTCTTTGCCCTCCAACACTATCACTTTCTCCCTCCCTCTCTCCTTATTTCTCTCCCTCCTCCATATTTTTGTCTCTGTCTCTCTCATTCCTCTCCTTCTCTCTCTATTCATTCCTCATCTCCCTTCTAATTTAGTTTATCTCCTCCAAGGTAAGAAACGAAATAGGATTAGAAATCATCATCTACACCAGAATCAATTCATCTAATGTAAGAAATATTCTTCCCTCCCCCCCTCCATCTATATCTATATCTCCCTCCATCGCTCCTTCTTTGTCTCTCTATCTCACCCCTCCCAAATGCACATTCTCTCTCTCTCTCTCTCTCTCTCTCTCCATATAAATCTATATCTCTCTCCCTTTATCTCTCTCTTCTTCCCTCTCTTCACCTTCTATCGGTATCTCTATCTTCCTCTATCTCTCTTTTGTATTTCTATATCATCCCAAAAACATACACAATATTTCTCCATATATATCTATCTAACCCTCCCTCTTCGTCTCCCTCTCTCTCGCTCTGCCCCTTCTCTCCCTCTCTCACACTTTCTATCTCTCTTCCCTCCCAATCTCCTCTCTTTGTTTCTCTCCATCTCCCTTATTGCTCCCTCTCTCTGATGGGTCCAACCCACATAATATGCCTCCCACGACTATAAATGTGGGAATAAAGTGGTAGTTAATAATGAACAGTGGATTTTTGATGTAAAGTTGATTCGCCGACGATTGAGTTTAATGATATGGATTTGGTCCTTGGTACCCACATAGGTGATTGGTACTTCCGCCTCCGGTTGTTTGACAAATGTCCACTCTTTGGAATTCTCAAATCGGCCTTGGTATGGGCAATCAAACCCTCACTCGAGCTATTCGTTTGCACATTTCTTTTCGTTCCCGTGAGCTCTGCATTCTCGGTGGTTTTCAGGTGGTTTTGGTATGTGGTTTTGCTGTTCATCCTCCGGTTCAGGGTTTCAGCCTGAATGTCGCTCCTCTTTGTCTGGCGATAACAATGTCAACTGGATAGGTCTTATTTTCCTCTGGTCCGTTCTTGTTTCTGACTATTCACTGTGTGTTTGCGGTTTCCGATTACGTCTCTGCGCTTCTTTGTAACATGTGATATTGATGCCTATAATTTCTTTTCCACTATCGTTGTGTTCGGTTACTAGTTGGAGCTGCTTCAAGTGACAGTTTTCAGGGGTCTATTCATCTATCCTCGTTTTCGGGCAAAATATGGTAGCAACTTCCTCCGGCTCCTTCGTCATTCACAAGGTATGTTTTCTCGATTCCATGCTATTAGAATTTGCTCTTTTTCTCTCAATTTGCTAATGTATCGGCTCATTGTGAGCAGGGTGACCTGGCAGAACTGCTTCGGCCACGACTTGCCACTGTCAGGTAAATATCTATTGTTGTTTGCCTTTGCTCAGTTGTATGCCTCGTCTTCCTTCACTATCCATCACATATCTTTTGTCTCTGGTTATTGCTGCAGGTATGGCTACTCGAAGGGATTCGAGGCCTGGCGGTTTGGTTGCTCCGACTTGACACGGGTAGTGACGTTCTCTATGCTTTGGTTGCTTTTCGTTCAACGTTCTGGTTGGGGTTTGTCAAATTCTGTGTGTCAATGGCTTGTTGGGCCGCCGACTGTTACAGTCTTGGCTGTAGGTTTACACAGTTGTTCTTTCCTTGTCTAGTGTCAGTAAATAAGTCGAGGGTTTCTAAACCCGTGTGGTATCTTGCCCCAACTTGTCAAGAGTTTGGCACGGATTTTGTAACTGTTGAACGAGTTTTTTTTGGTTTTGAACAATATATATGGATGAATGCATAGGAAATTCTATTTTCTCTTCTGTCTTAATTTAAACAAATGAAGTTGTGGATGTTTGTTTACCAGGCATACCTAGCAGTGCTTGAAATTTTTCACTCGTTTGACGTTCAATTTGTTCCGGGTCTTTGTCGTTCGCTTGTGTGTTGCTTCGAGGACTGTGAGTTTATTTTCCGCCACACGTCCTTTGAGTTCCTTTGTAATCTGTAAGTTAGATTATCAACAGGCCTACACTGTACATGAAAATAGATGCTATATCGTAGAAATAATCTGAACAATTTATGGACACTGGAGAGGATTGAGTGCACAAAAATTATGATACTTTATTTTTTATTTCTCGGAAAGTCGAACCCCACATTGTGTTCTGTTCCGCTTTTAAAAAACTGTTAGAAAATTGTTAGTTTTTCCAACTGCTGTTGGTTATGTCTGATTAGTTACATCGGTTTTGTTACAGAACTTTTCATTGTCGTTCAGTATTATTACAAAGGAAAAATTAGTTGTTTAAAACATTGATCCTAATTAATTATATTTCCTATTGTTCCTAATTACTGTTCATTTATTATATTTCCTACTGTTCCTAATTATTGTTCATTTATTCAACTTAGACAACTTAATCAAATAAAGGTAAAAGAAACAAACACATTATCCCTTCAGCAAATTTACTCCTCCATTCCCCTTCAGAGACCAAACAGCGTTCCTTTAATCTCGTCCTGTCAGCTAGATGCTCCTACATTAGGCTCCCGGGGTAAGAAAAAGTCATGGCTTTGTTCCATGAGCTCCTCCACAGAATAATCAGCCTTCTGTATCTGCGTCGCGTCGAGCCACGAACTGTCCTCAATTGGATGGTTCTTCCACTTGACGAGGTATCGTAGATACTCCTTCCTGCGAGTCTTCTTGGCTATCTGGGTATCGAGAACCTTCTTGATCTCATGGGGTTGAACCGAAGGCATGTGCCTCATCCAAGAATTGTCTCCAACTTGGGTGTCCCATTCTGGCCGTACCACACTGTCGTCCTCTGAGTTGGTCGTATATGGGAACAGGTCTGCCACATTGAAAATAGGTGATATGCCTATATCAGGTGGCAGCTGAATTTCATAAGCGTTAGCTGAGAATCTGCACAAAAGTTTACAAGGACCAATCTTTTTAAATTTTAGCTTATTATACGCGCCCTTAGGAAACCGTTCTTTGCATAAGTGTGCAAGGACCTCGTCACCTATATTGAATTGAACTTCCCGTCGCTTTAAATCTACCTGTTGTTTGTATTTCTGCATGCTGTCCTGCAACTTTAGCTTCACCCGTTCATGTAGTTCACTCATCGCTTCTGCAAAATCTTCTCCGTCTGCACTCCTCCGCTCCAACTTTCCCAAATCGCGTAGTTCATGTATCCCTCGAGGATGCATGTCGTACAGGATTTGAAATGGACTGTGTGCGAGAGCATGATCCCATAACCGTGAATTTTCCCCAGTCAAGCTCTGTAACAAATTTCCCAAACTCCTGTTCACCACTTCTGTTTGTCCATGAGTCTGTGGATGATACGCAGAACCGAAATTCAACTGTGTGTCCAACTTTTTCCATAGGGTGCGCCAAAAGTGCCCCGTGAATTTTACGTCCCTGTCAGAAATAATAGATCTAGGTAGGCCGTGTAATCTAACAATCTCTGTGAAAAACAGGTGAGCTACATGAGTGGCATCACTAGTTTCTCGACAAGGGATGAAATGCACCATTTTTGAAAATCTGTTTATCACCACCATCACTGAGTCCTACCCTCGCTGCATTCTAGGCAGTTCCAAGACAAAGTCAATGCTGACTGAGTCCCATGGCCTACTTGGAACAGGTAGTGTTGTGTAAAGTCCAGTGTTTTGACTATGTCCCTTCGCTAGTTGGCATACTTTACACCTGTTCACATACCGCTGTACATCCCTACGCATTCTGGGCCAGTAATAAAAGTGTCCGAGCTGCTCCAAAGTTTTGTCTATGCCAAAATGACCGGCTAGACCCCCACTATGTTTCTCCCGTATAATATTTTCTCTCATCGAACAGTCTGGGATACATAACTGTCTTCCTCTAAATAATAGTCCCTCCTGCAAGTTGTAGTCCAACCATGGACTTGTATTTCTCAGCACGAGATTTTGACAGGCTTCAAAGGCTTCCTTGAAGTCTGTGTTGGTCTGGTACAAATCTTTTAAGTGTTTGAATCCCATCACCTGTATTGTACTTTCCTGTAAGAGTAAAGCTCTTCTGCTCAATGCGTCCACCACCATAATGGTTTGCCCACTGATGTGTTTTAGCACGAAGGTGAAACTCTGCAGATACTCTACCCATTTGGCATGCTTGTGATTTACTTTGTGTTGTTCCATTATATATTACAGCGCTGAATTATCAGAAAATAACACAAACTTGCTTCCCAGTAGGTAGTGTCTCCAATGCTTTAAAGCTTGGACCACGGCATAAAATTCCTTGTCATATGAGGAATATTTCTACCTGCTCTTGTTGAATTTCTCACTAAAGAATGCAACAGGTTTATCTTCC
Organism: Pinus taeda; assembly: GCA_000404065.3. Lineage (NCBI taxonomy): Eukaryota > Viridiplantae > Streptophyta > Pinopsida > Pinales > Pinaceae > Pinus > Pinus taeda. The sequence goes on along the minus strand of APFE030565449.1, from coordinate 9,470 downwards.
TAACTGAGCACAGCGCTAATGGCTGTCCCACTTGCATCGCATTGAACCTGGAAAAGCTTATTAAAATCTGGTAGCCTTAGAATTGGCCTCTCTGTAATCTTCCGCTTCAAGAGCTGGAAACTGTTTTCTGCTGCTTTGGTCCAACAAAATGGTTGACTAGCCTTTTTGATGGTGTCTAGCATCACCGCGCAGATTTCACTAAAATTCCTTATAAACTTGCGGTAAAAACTCGCCAACCCGTGAAAGCTACGTACCTCAAATAAGCTCTTTGGTGATGACCAATTGTCGATTGTTGCGATCTTTTTTGGATCCATCTTCAATTCATTTTCTGTGATTACAAAGCCCAAGTAAACTACTTCTCTCTGCAGGAAAGTACATTTCTTCAGGTTTATCAGCAGTTTGTTCTGTTGTAACTTCTCTAGCACTCTTCGAGCATGTTGAAGGTGCTCTTCTTTCGTCCTGCTGAAAATCAAAATATCATCAAGATATACTATCACAAACTTACCGATGAACTCTTTCAACATTTCATTCATCAACCTCATAAAAGTACTAGGAGCGTTACTCAAACCGAACGGCATGACTAGCCACTCGTACAGCCCTTCATTGGTCTTGAAGGTTGTCTTCCACTCGTTTCCTTCTCTAATCCTGATCTGATGATAACCACTCTTTAGATCAATATTTGTGAAATAAGTTGCCCCACTGAGACAATCCATCATATCATCCATTCTGGGTAAGGGAAAACTGTATCGAATGGTGATTTTATTAATAGCTTGCGAGTCCGTACACATCCGCCATTCTCCTCCTTTCTTAGGTGCGAGTACTGTTGGTACCGCACAAGGGCTCAAGCTTTCTGTGATCAGCCCCTTGTCTAGCAACTCTTGCACCTGTTTTTGAATCTCTTCATTATCTTTCGGGCTCATTCGATATGCTGCATTATTTGGTAAGCTTGCTCCAGGTATGAAATTGATATGATGGCTGATGCTCCTCTTGGGAGGAAACTTGTCCAGTAAGTCATCGACTACAATGTCCTTGAATTCCTCTAACATCTCATGGATCTCTGCAGGCAACTCAGTCATTTCTGTGTGCAGCAACACTGTCTTGGTTCTCCTCACAACAGCATAATTCACTTCGTTCTCCTCAATCTGTTTAATAAACTGTTTTCCACCTACTAATAAGGCTTTTGTCCCACTTTCTTCCTCCTCTTCGATGGGTACAAGCGTATGCTTGAGTCCATCTTTAACAAATTTGTAGGAATTCGTGTCCCCATCGTGTACCACCTTCCGATCATACTGCCACGGTCTCCCCAACAGTATGTGGCACACGTTCATTGGCATGATATCGCAGACAACCTTGTCCTGGTACTTTCCAATGTGAAATTCGACCTCGCATTGTTCATCAACTAATAGCTGGTGGCCTTTCTGCAACCATGACACAGGTGTAGGATGCTTAAGTCGCCTCAATCCCAGCTTCTCCACCATATCAGTGGCAACCAAATTATTTGTACTCCCACTGTCTATGATCAATTTACAACACTTCCCATGTGATTTGCAAACTGTCCGGAACAGTGCCTTCCGTTGGGTCTGCTCGGCAGTCTCCTTAGTTGGCTTCAATAGTACCTTATTTAGAACCAAAGCCTCTCCTGTTTCTGCCACATTTTCTACCTCTTGGGGCAAGGCCTCAGCTTCCTCCGGCTATGCAACAAATGTTCCCCTCTGGCCAACTTGCTTTGCTTCCGGGCATTCGAAGGATCTGTGCCCCCACTTATGGCACTTGTAGCACTGGAAATTAGCTCCTTTTCCTCGACCATTCCCTCTTCCTCGCTGATATGGCCGACCTCCTCTCGTGCTATCTCCCTTCTCTGCTATTCCTGAAGCCCTAGAGTTGCTGCCCTCTTCGCTGTTACTAGCAGTTCTCCCTCTGCCGTAGGACTGTCCGCGTCCTCTGCCATTTCCCCGTCCTCCCCTATTATTCTTTTTTCTATTAATCTTTTCTTCAGCCTTTACAGCACTCTGAAAGGCTTCTTCTATGTTCCGCAGAGAGAGAATACTGATCTCATCTAATATTTCCAATCTCAAACCGTTCACGTATCTCGTTGTCTTCTCTGGAGTTTCCTCAGTATAACCAGCCCTCAAGTTTACACGGTAAAATTCTTTTGTGTATTCCTTTACGTTCATACCTTTCTGTCTTAAGTTATGTACCCGTCGATAAAGCTCGACCTGATAATATTTAGGTAGGAATCTACCTTTTAGCTTTGCCACCATCCTTGGCCACTTCCTTATTGGTAGCTTATTCATTCTCCTTCGGTCTACCTGGACACTATCCCACCACAAAGCGGCGTGTCCCTTCAATTTGGTTGCAGCAAATCTGACTCTTTTGTCCTCACTCATCTCTTCGTTCTCAAAATACTTATCCAACTCACTTATCCAGTCCAGCATGACTTCTACGGACAGACTGCCATCATAGTTGGGAATCTCCGGTTTGGGCTTACTGCTGGCTAGCAGTACTGACCTCAATAATTTTATCTCTAGGGCTTCTTCATCTGATCCGTCTATAGTAGCTACTACCTCCTCCTCACTGTCATCCCCGAGTTCTGGGTCCCTTCTCCTTCCTGCCTCCACTGCCTCTAAGCGAGCAGTAAGGGTCCTTAATTCTTCCCTCAAGCCCTCATCTACTGCTCTGTGCACACCTCTTCCACGTCCTCGTCTCTGAACCTCCATATCCCGATTCTTTCAACGTCCTGCTCTGATACGACTTGATGGGTCCAGCCCACGTAATATGCCTCCCACGAATATCAATGTGGGAATAAAGCGGCAGTTAATAATGAAGAGTGGATTTTTTGATCTAAAGTTGAATCATCGGCGATTGAGTTTAATGATAGGGATTTGGTCCTTGGTACCCGCACAGGTGATTGCTACTTCTGCCTTTGGTTGTTTCACAAATGTCCACTCTTTGGAATTCTCAAATCGGCCTTGGTATGGGTGATCAAACCCTCACTCGAGCTATTTGTTTGCACATTTCTTTTGGTTCCCGTGAGCTTTGCGTTCTCGGTGGTTTTCAGGTGGTTTTGGTATGAGGTTTTGTTGTTCGTCCTCCGGTTCAGGGTTTCAGCCTGAACATCGCTCCTCTTTGTCTAGCGATAACAATGTCAACACGGTAGGTCCTGTTTTCCTCTGGTCCGTTCTTGTTTCCAACTGTTCACTGTGTGTCTGCGGTTTGCGATTACGTCTCTGCGCTTCTTTGTGACATGTGATATTGATGCCTGTAATTTCCTTTCCACTGTCGTTGTGTTCAGTTACTAGTTGGAGCTGCTTCAGGTGACAGTCTTCAGGGTTCTATTCATCTGTCCTCGTTTACGGGTAGAATATGGTAGCAACTTCCTCCGGTTCCTTCGTCATTCACAAGGTATGTTTTCTCGGTTCCATGCTATCGGCATTTTCTCTTTTTCTCTCAATTTGCTAATGTATCGGCTCCTTGTGAGCAGGGTGACCTGGTGGAACTGCTTCGGCCACAGCTTGCCACTGTCCGGTAAATATCTACTATTGTTTGCCTTTGCTCAGTTGTACGCCTTGTCTTCCTTCACTATCCGTCACTTATATCTTTTGTCTCTAGTTATTGTTGCAGGTATGGCTACTCAAAGGGATTTGAGGCCTGGCGGTTTGGTTGCTCTGGCTTGACACGGGTAGTGACGTTCTCTATGCTTTGGTTGCTTTTCGTTCAACGTTCTGGTAGGGGTTTGTCAAATTCTATGTGTCAATGGCTTGTTGGGCCGCCGACTGTTACAGTCTCGGCTGTAGGTTTACACAGTTGTTCTTTCCTTATCTGGTGTCTGTAAATAAGTTGAGGATTTCTAAACCCATGTGGTATCTTGCCCCAACTTGTCAAGAGTTCGGCACGGATTTTGTAACTGTTGAACGGGTTTTTTTTGGTTTTGAACAATATATATGGATGAATGCACAGGAAATTCTATTTTCTCTTCTGTCTTAATTTAAACAAATGAAGTTGTGGATGTTTGTTTACCGCGCATACCTGGAAGTGCTTGCAATTTTTCACTCGTTTGACGTTCAATTTGTTCCTGGTCTTTGTCGTTCGCTTGTGTGTTGCTTCGGGGACTATGAGTTTATTTTCCGCCACACGTCCTTTGAGTTCCTTTGTAATCTGTAAGTTAGATTATCAACAGGCCTACACTGTACATGAAAATAGATGCTATATCGTAGAAATAATCTGAACAATTTATGGACACTGGAGAGGATTGAGTGCACAGAAATTATGATACTTTTTTTTTTTTTTTTCTCGGAAAGTTGAACCCCACATTTTGTTCTGTTTCGCTTTTGAACAACTGTTAGAAAATTTTTAGTTTTTCCAACCGATGTTGGTTATGTCTGATTAGTTACATCAATTTTGTTATAGAACTTTTCATTGTCGTTCAGCATTATTACAAAGGCAAAAATTAGTTGTTTAAAACATTGATCCTAATTAATTATATTTCCTACTATTCCTAATTACTGTTCATTTATTATATTTCCTACTATTCCTAATTACTATTCATTTATTCAACTTAGACAACTTAATCAAATAAAGGTAAAAGAAACAAACTCATTATCCCTTCAGCAAATTTACTCCTCCGTCCCCTTCAGAGACCAAACATCCTTCCTTTTATCTCGTCCTGTCAGCTAGATGCTCCTGCATCACTCTCTCTCTCCTTCTTCTCTCCTTCTCTCTCTCACGTCCCCACTCTCTTCCTTCCTCTCTCTCCCTTTCTCTCTTACCTCCCTCGGTCTCTCCCCCTCATCTCTCTCTCTCTCTCTCTCTCTCTCTCTCTCTCTCTCCATCTTTGACTCTCTATCTCACTCCCAAACATACACACTCTCTCTCCATCTCTCCCTTGTCACTCCCTCTCTCTCTCTCTCCACTTTTCTCTCTCTTTGTCTTTCTTCTTCCCTACTTCCCTCTCCTTCCAACTCCATCTCTCTATCCCTCTCTTTCTCCTCCTCTCACTCAAATATTCTCTCTCGCTTTTCCTCTCTCTCCCTTTCTCTCAATCCCTCTATCTCTCCACCTATATCACTCTATGTCTTTGTTTTTCCCTCCCATATATATCTATAGGAAATATATATCATGATATATTATAATATAACAAATTTAATATTGTATTAAAAAAAAGTTATTAAGTTTAATAATATTTATATTATAATATATTATATTAAATTAGTTTTAATAATAATATTACATGAATATTAATCTTTCAATATTAATATTAGATTAATGATTTTTTTTACATGGCATGATAACAAAATTTATAATAAAACTACATTAAATGAATATTTTAATATTACCTAATATTTATGTTTATAGAGATTTTAATATATCCATAGGATATGGTTTTCCTTTTAAAGATTTATTTTACAAATAATTAATGAAAAGAAATATTAAAAGATTTTGGATTTTTTGTGTTGAATTAACCTTTCTACTTTGATTTAAGAAATGGTAGTGACTTTAGTAAACAATAAAGATGTTTAAAATTTTACCTAATTTGGAATTTTAATATGGTAAAAAAATTTGTTGAAGGTAAATTTATGATTGATTCAAATTCAATGTATATGATAAAGAACGAACTACTAAATGCATGAGATAATTGTATTGTAGTTTTTTTTTGTTTAGGGCGCACATTAATTTTTTCTATTTTTATGTTGGTGGACATTAGCTAAAATTCAGCTTTGAGCACAGACATACTTACACATTGGGGTCATACTGGGTTGTAGAATGCCCCCGATGCAATAAGATATAAAATAGGATATATAATGATGATGAGCATGATTAACTTCAACTAATATTTCTATGGTATATAGGACCTTAAGAAAGTAAGAAATTAATTAAAATTCTTTAATATTTTATTTCTATGTTAAAATAGAAGTGAGAGAATCCCTCCGAGATCACCATAGTCTTAATGAGTTAAAAGGTCATGAAGGTTGGTAGTTTAACAAATATTTTGAAAATTAGATCTAATGTGAGTATAAGATGGACAATTTAAGAGGAAGTGTTTTGTATCTTCAATGAAATTTAAGAGAATATTTTTCAACTTCAATCCTCCTAGGAACACATAGGTGACAAACTCTTTCATCCCATGGTGTTTTGGGAATTGACCAAACCCAATTTCACTATGAAACTCATCAGAATTAGTTCTAATCTTGGTAGTTCATTTTCTTGTAGTTCATTTTCTTCTTGACACTAACATAGAGATAAATTTGGTTTTGGAGATTTGGGTTTATCGCCTCCTTATAATACACTAATTTCCTTTTTCCCTATAGCTCTTTATTTTCCTACAATTCCTCCTTAAATTAGAAACTAATAATATTTTTAATATTATCTGAATTTTGTAAGATGATCTCCTCCTTTATTCCCTAATGTTCTAGGCAAGACTGGTCATCCTTAAGCCACCCTCCCTTGAGTTGAAAGTGGAGGTTTTTTCTAGAGTTAGAAGCAATTTTTAGAAGCCTCTTGACATCCAATGTTGTACAACTTCTTATACATATGATATCTAATCATAACCATATTTTCAATCGGGTAAAGGCTTGCTTTAATTAGAAGGATAGGGAAGGGAGCATTCCCTTTAATCTTGAGGTTGTAGCTTATACACTCCATTTGGATTTGTTGAATCTTCCTTCACAACTCTTTGGATATAGTGCAACCCCAAATTTGACATTCATATAAAATAACTTGAGTGACATCTCAAAGATGAGATTCTTTTTATCATAGATCTAAAGCCCTGGGCACTTGCAATTATTTTGAAGCCCACAATAAGCTTTCCGACCTCTATTTATCATTTTCTAAACGCCATAATTCTAATTGAGCTTATGATGGATGTCAATTCCCAAATATTCATATAAAAGAACTTTCTCCAAAGAATTGTTTTCATAAATAAAAATATTCGTAAGTGATTATTTTGAGCTTTAATTATCATAAATTTAGTTTTGTCTATATTTAGAGTCATATCTATTTTGGAGCACAAATCATAAAAATTCTAACTTAATTACCAAAACACAATATTATCAATATAAAATGAAAATCTATTGAATTTATTTATATATTATTTAAGTATTAAAAAATAAAATAAT
>APFE030565448.1:25251-59130 GCA_000404065.3 Pinus taeda | reverse complement strand
CAAGAAGGACATTAACTCTGAACCTGCCACTGATTGGAGTATCTGCTCCATAGTGGGTAATGGGAAATTATCTTTTAGACTTGCCTTATTTAAGTTCCTGAAATCAATACAAATCCTTATGTCGCCATTCTTCTTTCTGACTGGTACCATATTGGAGACCCAATTCGAGTGTCGTACGGGAAAAATAATCTTAGCTTTCAAGAGTTTGTTGAGTTCCGACTTTATTTGACCCTCTAGGTTTGGATGTATTTTTCTCAACTTTTGTTGAATTGGTTTCTGCTCGGGAAGCATTGGGATAGTGTGTTGAATAATAGATGTGTCATATGTTTTTAGATCATCATATCTCCAAGCGAAAACATTTTTATTCTTTCGTAACAGACTAATAAATGCTTCCTTTTCCTCTATAGAAAGTCCTAATCCTAAATTAATGTTTTGAGGACTTTGCTCAGTGCCAAGGTTTATTAATTCAAACCTTAAGGTGGAGCTTTGAAGCTTTGTATTAGATATAGGTTTGAACCTGTCTTTGATATCGTAAAGGTCTTCAAGCTTCACTACGCGCTTAGTTATTGAGTTTTCCTCATGTTTACCTTGTATTTGAGTATCGTGCTCATCTTCCTCAATGATTTGATTGTCATAGGATTTTTCAGAGGTCAGAAATTGTAAAATGTCTTCATCGTGGTTAAACACTCTCCAATTGGTTACATTATCTAGAATGGATGGCCTAAAAAGTAATTCTACTGAAAACCTATCTGGACTATAGTCTTCGGAAGGGAGCAGCTTGGAAGCGACATTGGCCAGCAAATCAGTTGCGGAGTTCTGCGCCCTAGGAATGGAAGATATATTGAATGCTAAAAAATGGGAGGTGAGTTCTTGTACTAGCGATTGATAATGCTTAAGATGGTTCGAAAGACAATGGATTGTATTCCTTACCTGTTTGACAATAATCTCAGAGTCGCTAAAGACCTTCAAGTACTGAACTTTGAGGCCGATTGCTTTGTATAGTCCTTGGACAAGCGCTTCGTACTCGACTGTGTTATTCGTGCATTCATATTCTAATCTACAGGACAGCATTGTTTTTTCTCTTTGTGAGCTGACCAAAATGCATCCTACTCCTGATCCTTCACTGGACTTAGATCCATCAAAATATAAAGACCAAAATAATGAATTATCTACAGTTTTTGTTACAACATTCTCAGTCACATTAACGCATTTAGACCTGTCGGTCTGTGAAAAGTTTTCGATCTGTGATGCGAAATTATTCACTGAGAAAGGGGATGGCTGGGCAATATAATTGCCGAAAAATGACTCTAAAGAATAGTTTCCTAGGATATTATTGTTGAACGCGACTGGCTGATTTTCTTGTTCAAATTTTGTAACAGTGTGGGTCATGTGTTTCTCTCGATCAATCTTTATTTGATTGGGCTTGCCCTTATAGGGGAGCCACATATGTGACCAATCGGTAGAAATATACCCATGGAGTTTTTCTAGCCAATCTGCTTAAAATTAACCCATAGAATTCATGTATATCGGCGACTATAATATCAATCCTTTGGACGATTCTTGGATCTACCGATAACCTGATTGTTACAGGGTTTATTTCCCCTAGAACTTGAACTTTAGTTCTATCTAATTGGCCGATGTGAATAGAAGACTTCTGGGGTTCTATATTCAGTTTGGAGCAAACTGAAGCTGGCATTATATTCGAAGATGCCCCAGAATCAATTAAACAGTTGTGTAGATTTCGATTATAAATTTCATAAGTCAGGAGGAAAGGAGGAGTATGGGAGTTTGATCTATCTCCAATCATAATAGTGTCAGTTGCCTCAACTCTACCAGCAGGGGGTTGTCCTGAGTCGCTTGCAGCTTTAGTGGTGGGAAGAGGTGAAGAAGGGACAGCGTTAAATTCTTTGAGCAGTAATTTTTGCTGATGTTTTAATTTACTAAGTGCAAACATGATGATGTTTGCCTTAGTTTTCTTCATGTCATCGACAATGTTGTAATCCATCGAATCAGAAACTACCAAAGTTTTGGATGGTGAAGGTGTAGTAGAGGATGATGGCTGATTGTTAGATACTGTCGCGGCTGGCTTCCTAACGGGTACCTTTTCCTTTATAGTATTGATTCCAGCACTCCTTTTCTTTGGATTAGTTTGAACAGGTTCGGGAGTACCTTTACTCCTTGTAGTGACAGGAAAGGCTTCTTGTTCGGCATCAGTATCGGAATTAGGGAATATAAAGTCCCACATTCCGTGACATTCAACTACTTCCTCTTCTTCTCCTTCAGATGGTGTAACTGTTTCTTCCTCTTCTTCTTCCTCAGGATCCGAGTCTGCATATGATATAACATTAGGAGGTTTGGACTCGGGTTTCTTGAAATTCCTATATGGTTTCTTTGTTGAGGATTCTGATACTTGTTTCTTGATCTCAACCATTTCGTTCGACATAGTTTTAAGGAATTTTTGAAGGCCCTCCATGTCATATGGGTCCTTAGTATTATTTTTCTTAGAGTCATCTTTAAAGGACACTTTTTGAGATTTTCTTTCTTCCAAGGCAGTTTTATTTTCTAAGGCGATTACACTTTTTTCTACAGCGAGTGCTTCCTTCATGTTTTTAGCTAATGTGGGCTGTTTGGCCCTATCAACAAATATGGCAATGTTTGAAGGAAAAGCAGTGATATACCACTCGCTTCTAACTTGTTCGCTTGGCTTATCATCAGTGGGGATCTTGTTCAAGAGTTTTTTAAATCTGGAGTTGAACTCCTTGATGGGTTCTCTTGATTCGATCTTTAAATTTGAAAGATCATGGAAAAGTGTAGCTAAGGATCTGTCATCACCGTATTTGGTGAGAAACTGTTCCTGGAAGATATTCAAACTTGTGATGGATCCAGAGGGCAAGGAAAAATACCAAGACCCTGCAGATCCTTGTAATGAATAGGGAAACAATCTTACTACCACATCTTCTTCAGTGACTCCCTTTAGATTAACTGACAGCATAAAATTGTTTATATGCTCTTCTGCAGAAGTTCTAGCATCTGGATTGAATTTGGGTAACCATTTTTCGGGGTAATCGGGTAAAGGATGTAAAGGTGCAGGCATGGTAACCACACCAGGACTTCTCCATGGTCTTTGGGCCACTTTAGGATTACCAACGATCGCTTGTGGTGTTCCAAGTGCCTGAGGGGGAGGTGGAAGTACAGACTAAAAAGATGGCGATGTTTGAGATGAAGCCCCTTGGTGAACAACTATATGGAGTGGTGAAGTGGGTGTATGACTTTGCACAGGTGATGATGAAATGGAATATGATTGGGAAAGGGTTTCGCTACCAGAACCTTCAGTGGTCTTTTTGATCATTTTCCTTTCGGGTAAAGGAAATTCAGGTGGTTCAATACCTAGCTTTTCGCTTTGGAGTCTAGTAAGATGAGGGGGTAAGCGAAATTGCGAAGTCTGACTGCCTTGTGATACTTCAGATCTAGGAGGGGATATTGAGAAGCCTTGAAGTTTCTGGATGATGGATTGAACGTCATGGGACTCCGGACTTAAGTGTTCTGAAGTATGATGTAATTGAGCAGTAGTGGTTGATTCCTCTTCGTCTCGTCTGGATACTGGAGATTCAGAATGCGAACGAGATGTTCGAGGAGAGGTGGAGGGTGAGTTACTCTTTGAATGGTTTGTAGGTATTGGCTTACTCGCCATTCATAGCAGATGGCCCTCCTTCTAGCGCCAGAAATGTTGAGGCCTCGGAAATCGCTGCCACAACATTGGGGGATAACCACCCGGTCCGGACCTTGGTACAGCTCCTTTTCTGTTTCGAATGGTGGCTCCGACTGGAGATAACGGGACCAGTTTCCCGATAATCAAATAAAAGGGATGGATGGGTGATGAATAGATTGCTTAAGTGATAGGCGACTAGCTTATTCTATTGACGAAAATAGGGAAACTAATACTAATCTCGGGAACAACTTATTCATTCGGAATGCAACATTAAATAATCTTTATCTATCTATCAGGCATATAGATGACTCTGTAAAATAAATAAGAGATGTTCAATCATTCAAAGATTGCTTCATGTGAATAGTCACAATGAAGCGATAAATACAAATTACTGCATTCACTGTTTATATCATCGATACATATATACGATTGAAAGGGAAGCATGCGATAAACAAAAAATAGTGGAACGCTTAAGGAATGTTGTGAAAAATACATATATATATAAGCAATAATAGCAAGAGCGATTTAAAAAACAATTCATATAACGAAAATGAATACAGACGCAAATAATAGTACCATGTGAGCTGTAGATAAATCCGAAATATCAATCGCTATTCAAAATTCCTTATTCAAATCAACATAGAAATGCTTTCAAACAATGACAATAGTGCACATTTGCATAAAAGCCTTCCTCATCAAATTCAGAATAATTGGTCAAGTTTCATAAAAGAATATCCCTAAAGTACAATAGTGCAACTTCAGGGCTTAAGTCATATACAAAAATTTTACGACCCTTTCTAAATGCATGAAAGGGTCTATAAATACTACTAAGCTAAAAATATCTATGAAACAAAATCCTACTAAATTGGTATCAGTAAATGTGGTCTATCTCTCAGGGGCGATCTGGCAGTCGGCAAAGTGAGTCATGCCTCAGGTTGTTTGCCCTTAAACCTTAGCTGGCTTATCGCAAGCATTGGTTCTACTTCTGGCGGTTTGTTGAGGCGCAAACTGAATTGGGCAGCGAAGGTGGCATCCTGAATGTCGGGTATAATATACCCAACAGCATCGGTTAGGCACTTCAAGGCGGCTCTTTGGTTTTATGGCTTGATTAAGAAGAACCAATAAGCATCCCACGTCAGACTGTTGATTCCAGCGATCAATCTTGCGTTTTTCTCCAGCTCCGGATAGCATGAGTGCTCCAACATATTTTCCGCTGTTAATTGACCTGGAGTGCATTGGGAAATTATATTAGATAAATACAGTTTATTATTTACTAATTCAACCAAATTTCCACTGATTGTCTTGCATCTGGAAATTTCTCTTTCTGCTTTCATTAGTTGCGATTGCCATTCTGTGAATAATATCTCTTTGTGCGATTCCAGAATTCTTGGTAGATTAGCTGCCCGGCCTATATCGGAATCTTGCCATTCTATAAAGTTTGTCAGTGTTTCTTCGGCCTGATCCAAGTCGGTTCTTGCTTTTTCTACCTTTTCGCTTATTGATGCTACCAACTCGCACAATGGTTCTGCTTGTGTAATCTGTTGACATAGTAGCTTAACCTGATTAATCAATGCCTTATTTAACTGGAGCGGTTCTGCTTTGAACTCATCTATCTGAGGGAGCTTTTTCATTTGCTCAATTTGAGTGGTCAATTGAGCGATTTAATCATCTTTTTCTTTCATTGTTCCCTCAGTTGATATTCTTAACTACTCCAGTGTCGTCGATAGCTCCTTTTGTCTTTGGATTGCGCCTTCATCAATTCTCTGCTTTTTCTCTTGTAATTGCTTGGTCAGATGATTATTGTTCTGTTGTTGCACTAGCAATTCTTTCTCCGCCTGCTCTGCCCTCTGATGAACTTCTGATAGTCTCGCCTGTAGTGAAGAGATGTCTTGGTCCTTGGTCTTTAATAAAATGCTTACCTCCGATGCTTTATCAATGGTTGCCGCTGAATATGCTCCAGCGAATTGCGATAGCTTGGTTAAGTCATCGGAGGGGTCGAATTCTTCTTTCCATACAACATTGCCCGTCACTGTCAATTCAGGGAATGGGGAAGGTTGATCAGTTCTTCTCCTTTTCCTCTGTCACTTTACAATAGCTTTATGCTTGGGGCTATAAAATAAATCTAAAGGGGGGATTTCTTCAATTTGCAAAATGATCTCTCCCGTTGGATCTTTAGGAATTATCTATGGTTCTTTTGTTTTGGGTAGGTCACTGGTTTCACTCGAAACTGGTTTCGATGTCGCTTCCTGTGTATCACCTTCTTTAGAAACCTCATCATATTTCGAGCACTCTAGGCTATCAATAATTGTACTGAATTGTTTCCATTGCTGGAGCAAATTCGGATCAACTGATGTATCATTGTTATTCTTAGAGCTGCTTTCTTCTTGGGTCTTTGCTTGGGTTTCTTCTTGTTGCTGCACATTTTCCTGGGTCACCTCTTGCCTCTGGCTATGCGTTTCCTCCTGCTGTTTTGATGTAGTAGGAGGTGGTGTATTATTTCGTTGCTCAGACTCGCTTGACCTGGTTGTTGTTGGTCCAGTCGCTAACAGGTCTAGAGGCAGAGTTTGCAACCTCTCTCTCTAATTCTGTTAAATTCAACTAGGCCTTCATCATTATACACATTTCTGGCAAGCGACTTGACTTGGTACAGTGATTCGGCTGATGCGAACAAATCTTCGAATTTGTCTTCTTTGTGCTCGACCTTGGCCAATTTGGCCTGGTCGAGCGCATTGTAAGTGATCTTTCTTGGATCATACTGCCTTCTTGGTAGAGTAGCCAGAGTGAGAAAATTCATTTTCCCAGCTTCCTTCTCTGCATGCTTGATATCATGCAGGGTATACACTCCAATTCGTAATGGAAAAGAAGGCCAAACATGTTTTTTAGCTCTTTTTAGGGTCTGGGTAACCCCTTCAGCACTGATTTGATAAGCTACCTCCCTGGCAAGTAGTTTATCGGGGATATAAAGTGGTAGCACATGTGGCCTAGCCTAACTGCCAAAAACTCTGATGTAGGTGAATTTCTCCTCCCCAAAACAACTTGCTACTGCAGTCAAATCTACCCCTGCTTGCTTAGAAATTTTCGGGGCAGGCTTATTAAAAATGGAATAATGAATTGGCAGCATAAAACCGTTGCAGATTTGGTACAGGTGGTGCTTATAACCAGTCTTCCATAGTTTTTGATAACGAATGGGTGTGGGGTCTTGCGACGTCCACCTCCATCCCAGCACAGGAAACTCAGAATTAAAACACAACACATCCATAACATAGGCACTGTAATAAAATGGCGGAATAACCCTCTCTATGACACGATAGTCAGACCTGAAATCAAGGATGGCTTTGGCTAACTTGTCGGATAATATGACCGCCCAATCCATAATTTCTCCACTACATGTTGCCTCCATTAGGGGAACCATTTCTATGGTAAAATTGGCAGAGTCATGCAATCCCCATAGCCTACACATCATAATTCCAGCATAACAGTAAGGAGAACACAGGGAGTCAACTGAGTACTTACCTGAGGTTTCATGCTTGTGTTTTTCTAGATTCTGTCTCCAGCCTCGAATTGGTTTATACTCGGTCTCGTTCTCTGCTCGAAATTTCTCCAAAAATGCAGCATTATATTTCTTCTCTTCTTGTGACAAGTGATACATTTGCCTTAGGTCTTCGGCTCGAAACGAACCGAAAATCCTCCCATCCGCAGCATTAAATAGTCTGTTGATAATTGGGAGCTCTTGGATTGCCCACCTTACCACATCGGTGTAAGGAAGAATTTGCTCCCGAGCAGCTATTCTGTGTAGAAAGGAGTTGGCCAAGTCTTTTAAATTGGCATCAGATTTGCTGGTATTGTCACATAAAATTTCTACTTCGATCACCTTTGGCCCTTCTGCTTCAATCAGATTATAAGTCCCTTGCCAAGTGGTCCTGGTGAGTCCTAAGCATGTTGTATCCGATATAAGCCCTTTATTCTTTCCACTTGGATCAGCGACAGCTTGCCCTGCGACTGGCGGAGCAGTAGGCATTGTAGTCTTCTTAGATTTCTTTCCCATTCCACTTTCTTCTGTTTCTATGGAAGTATTCTGCGCAGAGTGAAAGATAAGAGTAACACATGCAACAATAACGTGAATTGAACAGAATGAAATATATATATCTAGGTGCATTCATAGCGATAAATCGACTTAAGGTGGCCTTAGGATCAAATCCATGGATAGATCTCAAGCCTGTTATTCTCATTAAATGGTCGTTACGGCCTGTCAATCTCATTAATTCCAGTTGCTTCGATTAATGGTCGAATGATTTATTTGAAGCATGCTTTGGGTGATTTGGTAGTTTGAACGCGGATTAGCGGCTTTCCAAAGGATATGGCCTTAATTACGAATAAATCATATCAAACCGCCTTTATGACTGTTACTTTGAAAACTGTGCTATTTTACCCTTTACGCAATCGGGCATCGGGGAAATGCTAAGTTATTGCATTGGTTTTGTTTGGAATCCCCGATCGCCGATAGCGATATCGCATCGCGTCGGGCATAGCGAGTAGGGCCGTTTAAGATGAGGGCATGGTAAGTCGTCGATCGCCGATAGCGATATCGCATCGCATCAGGTGAAGGGGAGCTTCTTTGCAATATAAGTGTTATTGCCAATTGTCGATCGCCGATTTCGCATCGCATCAAAGAAAGGATCGTTACTCACGTTACTTTATGCTTTGCCGATATTTGATTGCGATTTCGCATCGGCGAAAACCAAGATGTCCCTTAAGTTGTGCTTTCTTTGTCATTGTGATATGTGATCTTGCGATCGCTTTATCGCAATGATAAAGATAAATCGTTTTATATTGGGAATTTGATTGGTTTTATTTAGAAAGGTCTTTTAATAATGTTTCCTTTTACTCGAGCCTTTTTAGAAATAGAACTCTAAATTGATACCAATTTGAAACAAAAATTAAAAGGGACCCATTTCACATTATAATTTTGGAATAGTAATGATATGAAATGGGGGGTTGTTGTATGGCACAACATGACCCAACAGTTAATTTTGACTGTAAAGGACCTTTTAAATCCATTTCAGGGATTTGGAGAAGCATTTGGGAACTTCTAGGGGCCAAGAAGCTACAAGGGAGTTTCAAGCAGCAAATGATTAAATGATCAATCTATTGTAGGTGTCTGATGTGTGCTAGAGATAGAAGAAGAAGTTCCAGATACAGTTGAAGAATTCTGAGGGAGTTAGTGCCATTAAGAAGCTTAAGACAGCTCAGAGCACTAATTGAAGGAATCAAGTCCAAGGAAGCTTAGATCTGTTTGCAGAGTGAGGACAGCCAGGGATATAGATGGTATTCTAAGCCTATTGGTTCAGTTCAGTAACCTTTGGAGTTAAGTGTGGAACTTGTAAAAGAAGTTTTACCATAATCCCAAAGAGCCAAATCAAGTTGACAAGAGATCAAGGAGACATAGCCCATGATATTAGGGTAAACTCCTAGATTAAATTTGTTGTTATGTGTGTGTTGCTTATTTTCTACAGTATATTACTGTTATATGTGTTGTATATCAGCAGAAACACTTAAAGCACTAAAATAGTAAAGAACAAACAAAGACATACACCTGTTTCAAGTACTTAATTCCGCAATTGTCAACATAAGCTACATCATATATTTGTTAAGATTTGGAGTGGGAAGTTCTTGTAAGTATAACAAGATGTTAAACCCTCATTTCAGATCATGAACATAGTCACAAAGAAGGATCATTTTCATCTACCCTTCATTGACCAAGTGCTAGATGGCCTGGTAGGGAAAAGCTTTTTCTCTTTCCTAGATGGATTCAGTGGGTACAACCAAATCTAGATCTGCCCAGAAGACCAAGTTAAGACCACATTCACCTGTGATTGGGGTAGTTTTGCCTATAGGGTCCTTCCTTTTGGGCTATGCAATGCTCCTGCCACTTTCCAGAGAGCAGTCTTGAGTATTTTCATCGAATTAGTCCATGATGTGGTGGAGATTTATATGGATGATTTTACACCTTATGGCTATGATTTTCAACAAGTCCTATCTAACCTAGGAAAAGTATTGCACAAATGCATTGAATGAACCTATCTCTCAGTCCTGAAAGATGTGAATTCTTAATAACTGCATGGATCGTGCTAGGTCATTCAATATCTCAGCAAGGATTGCAGGTGGACCCAAACAAAATAGCTATCATCCAAATGGTCCCACCTCCTAAAAATTAGAGAGATGTCAAAAGTTTCCTAGGGTTAGCTGGATACTACCGAAGGTTCATAAAGGACTTCAGCAAGTTGGCCTCTCCTTTATTTAGTTTTTTGGACAAGGATTCTGAATTTATATGGTCAAAAAGATGCCAAGAGGCCTTAGACATCCTAAAGGATAAGTTAACCACTGCACCAATTCTCTGAGGCCCAAACTGGGCACTCCCCTTTCATATTCATGTTGATGACTCACACAAAGCCATAAGAGCAGCCCTAGGTCAGATAGATGAAAAATTGCATTATGCTATCTATTCTATCAATAAGAACTTATCAAAGGCTGAACTAAATTATACATTGACCGAAAAGGAACTTTTGTCTGTTATGCATTCATTAAACAAATTCAGGCATCACATTACAGGTTATCAAACATTTGTGAAAACTAACCATGATATAATCAAATATTTAATGAACAAACCATACGTGAATGCTTGAATTATAAGATGGTCAGTTTTATTATAGTCATTTGACATAACCATTGTTGATAAGCCCGATAAGGAAAATGTTGTTGTAGACTTTTTATCTAGGGTAAATTTGCTTACAGGTGAAGAAGGAATGGTGGATGACCAGTTACCGGACGAGCACTTATTTGTTATTTCAGTTCTCTCTCCATGGTTTTCTGATATAGCAAACTATTTGGTATCACCACAGTTCCCACCAAACTTGTCCTCCAAAGAAAAGAGCAAGGTAGTCACGAAAAGCACCCCCTTCACTTGGATTGGTAGCAATTTTTTCAAAATTGGCCTAGATCAAATCTTGAGAAGGTGTGTCAAGGAGGAGGATGTATTTGACATCCTTTTGACCTGTCATGATGGACCTTGTGGAGGTCACTTTACAGTAAAGAGGACAACACTCAAAGTGTTACAATTAGTTTATTATTGACCCACTCTTCATCAAAATGTGAAAAAATACACTAGTCAGTGTGATCGGTGCCAAAGAAAGGGAGTACCTACTCCAGGAGATGAAATTCATCCGCAACCTCAAGTGACTTTCAATCCATTTGACAAGTGGGGCATGGAATTCATTGGGCCTATTCACCCTCCTTCAAAGAAAAAACAATACACTATTGTGTGCACTGATTATTTGACTAAGTGGGCCGCAAACCAAGGCAATTAAGATAGCAACAGAAGAGAAGGTGGTTGAGTTCCTAAGGGAGAATGTATTCTATAAATTTGGGTACCCTAGAGATTTGGTCACAAACGAAGTCAGTGAGTTTACCTCCAACATGATTGAAGACTTGCTCAGCCACCACAATATCAAGCATAGGACCTCCACTCCCTATCATCCACAAGCTAATGGGCAAGTGGAGGTGACCAACAGAGCACTGGAGGGCATCTTAACCAAGGTGGTGAAGAGCATCAGGAATGATTGGGCAGAAAGACTAGTTCAGACCACCTGGGCCTATAATACCACATGGAAGACCACCACTGGATTCACACCCTATGAACTGGTCTATGGGAAAAATGCCTTATTTTCCATTGAGTTTGAATATAACACATTAAGGATGGCAGCCCAACTAGATCTGGATCTCAAAAGTGCATAGAAAGAGAGATTGTTCCAATTGAATGGTTTGGATGAATTCACAATGCAGGACCTCCTACACACAAAGGTAGTTCAACTTTAGAGGAAGATCTGGCATGATAAAAATATCAAGGAGAAGCAATTTCAAGAAGGTGATTGGGCATTGTTATATGATTCTAGGTATAAAAGCTTCAAGGGCAAGTTAAGGACAAGATGGCTCGGACCATATGTTGTGGAAAGATGCCATGATAATGGTTCGGTGCAAATCAGAACCATAAATGAAGAAGCCATTCCTTTTCTTGTTAATGGACACCGATTGAAAATTTACCAAAGACCTTTATCAAAAAAAAAATTGTTGATGATATCAATAAAACAGTGATGATATTGGAGCTAGTTCTAGCTCCTCCCTCATCAAACCATTGAGAAAAATAAAAAGGAATAAGGCCTCAGGTGAAAACCTCCATGAGGCACCTAAGTCCCATCATTGGGTTGAAAACCTCTTGAGATGGCTTAGTGATGAAAAATAAGGGAGAAAAAAAAAACAAAAAGAAAAAGAGAATAAAAATATCCCTGGGTGAAAACCTTTCTTGATGAGGCACCCAGGCAAAACAGCTAGGGTGAAAACCTCTCTGAGGTAGCCTAGTTGTTTTTCAAAAAAAAAAAAAAATTAATCATGAAATTTCCATTTGTAAGTGGGCAAAAAGGACAGTCAAGGAGCAAAAGACGATCCCAAGGAGACCCATGCCACTCACATATTTTTTTTCACTCATTACCATGCATCCCTCCATCATTTTTGTCATTTTTCCACTCCATTGTTTCAGTTTATATGAAGACTATGTTTTCTACAAGATCCCCTGAAAACCTACAGGATGATCCTGTAGGAATTACAGTGACCCAGAAATCTTGCAGGAAGAAATTCAAAGGAAAATGATGGACTTGTTAGGACCCTAAAATTCACCCTCTTCATGACCTAGCACCTCACCTTGTCCATCATCATCATCTTTTCACTCACCATTCAAAAAAAGATCAGTTTCAACAAGTTTTTTATCCAGTCTTCAAAAAAAAAAAAACAAAAAAAAGGAAACAGAGAGGAGTAAAGAGCATCACCTGAGTATCCTTTGCTCTCCACATTCCCACTCCTTATTTTCATCCATGTCACCATCCTCACAACCCCAACAAGAAAAATGATTAAAGAGTTATGAGGGAGAAGCAGCTACAAGACATCTTGTAGGATATCCTGTAGCAACCTATCCCACAAAATACCAATCACACCATCAACAAGTCTTCACCATGATGATCCAGGAGCTCCAAAGAAGCAGCATCAGATATTCAACCACAAGTACCTAGAAAAATATAGAATCCATTAGCGAACAACAAGATAAGAAGAAGAATGGCATGTAGCAAATATACGTAGCAGCACCTCTAGTCTTCAACAACTGCAGCATAGCATTGAAACCACAGGTAAGTATCCCACTCTCTCTCTCATATGAATCATGTAGTCAAAAATTGCAAGGGTTACGAGATAGTTGGTTTATAAGTGAAAAGGTGGCCAGTTAACTTAGGCACCTTCGTTCAGTCATCACATGCACAATGGGGTGTCCTATCACACGTGGCTACAATCAACTCAAAGACAGAGAAGGAGTAGGACAAAAAGAAGTTAAAGTACGGATCTACAAGGTGGGAGCTGATTATGAGGAGTGGGAAATGATGAGGTGGTAGTGGGGACCAATGTTCCAAAAATGGCAATGTACCTTTGCTGCCAGCACACCACCTCACCCTGAATCACCATAAGAGGAAATAAAACATCGTTCCCATGCATTCATGCATTTCACCTCCTCAAAACTCCCTCACTCAAGTCACTCTCATAACTTAGGATACCCACTAGAAACAAAGATCCATCATTCACTGCACAGGAATTCCTACAGGATGCACGGAGACTATCTATAAGATACATAGAGACTGTCTACAAGATTGGTAGAGAAGAGTTCACAAGGGATATCACAAGAGTTGGACATTACAAACAATCTAAATAGGTAGGCTCTAAAAATATATTCCCCTTTGCAAGTAAATGAACCAAGTGTACTCTAAATTTGAGTGAATTTAGCAACTGTGTGAAGGGAATTAAATACACAGTCATCTCTGTTTTGCTCCTACATTTGAAACATTGTTTCAACCCTCTCATTTTATCCTTAAGCTTCACTAGCAAGATGACAGGAGGGTTTAATAGGAGAGAGCCCACAAACACTATGAGAATCCAACAACACCCCCAAGTTCTTGAAATCTTCACAAGACATAATTGGATGGGGTTTTTCGAAAAATTCAGAGGGTATGATGATGAGGTGGCTCAAGAATTTTCTCTGTTTCTCACTCCATACACCAGAATCCATGCCACTATTGTAATAAGGGGCCTCACTATAGATCTCACCCCTGAGCTCATCAACAGAGTCACCACACTTCCCCTAAGAATACCATGGAGAAAATAAGACAAAGGAGATAGCTAGGTTTCCAAAAGAAAATTATTTCTAGAAGGTGAGGAACCCACTGAGGACAAAAATGAAGGAGGGAAAGTCTACCATATCCTTGGAAAGATGTAGGCTACCAACTAGTAAAATACATCTCATGTGAGGGTAGGTATAGTGTTTTCTATGGCTATCATTTCAGGATCCTCGAAGAATTAAGATTTGGAGCAAAAACACCCCCTCACCAAAGGCTCAGCATACCATATTTCTTTCTTCAATCACTCATAGACTCAATCATAAAAGTGAAGGAGGGGAATTCCCAAAAATTAGCTCACCATGGGTTGATTATGATCCTCATAGAATATTCCCTCCAAAACCTTTGAATTCATATAACATGGTCAGTTTTCAGAGACATGCCAGCAGAGGATGACATCAAATCTCTTACTTATGATGTACTGTGAGTGAAGAGGAAGTAAAACAGGAAGAGGAAGATACAGAAGGAAATGAGGATAAGATAGATGAAGAAGGATATGACACAGAGGAACATGATGAAGATGAAGAAGAAGAGGGAGAAGAGAAGGAGGATGATGAAGAAACAGAGGAGGAAATTAAGGAGGAAACCAATAGAGATGATGAAGATATACAAGAAGAAGAAGACATTAAAGACAAAGAGGAAGAAGGAAATATAACAGAGGGGATATAAAACAAGGAGAAGTCACCTAGGGTGTCTCCAGAGGCCATTGAGAGAGAGACAACAGCTTCCCTCACTACTCTTAGCACCCAAATCAAGAAAAAAGTAAAAAGGCAGAGGCAAACCCCACTATATTTTAGGACAAGGAAGAGCACAAGAATAAGACAGGGGAAGCCAAAAACATCAACCAAAATTCCTATTGTGATTAAATATTCACCTACACAAAAAGACAAAATGCCTTCCCCTAAGTCCCCTATCACCTATGTGAGGAGGCCTACTACTAGATCAACTTCCTCAAAGGGTAAGGTAATCCTACAGGATCCACAGCAAAATCTACATGAAGCAAAAATAGTTCTACAGGATACTCTGTTGAATCTACAAGAGGCATGGAAATTGGAAAGGAAGGTAGGGAAGCAGCAAGAAGCTAAAGAGGAGGACCTAGAGACAAAAGAACCCAACCCCCAACCTAACCTGGACTCCTATTACTTATTTATTGAAGGAGGCGGGGTCATACCTCAAAAATTTTCCATCCCACTATTCTTTGAGGTTTAGAAGGAGAGGGCCAGAACTCATCGATGGATGTAGATCACCAAATCAAAGGGGGTGGAAACCATTGGGCACATGGAAGAGAAACTCAAAAAAATGGGCAGAGAGCTAAGTGGCTTGAGGGACAAAGAAGCTATAATGAGAAATCAACTAGAGAAAGAAAATGCATGGCTGAGGGGACAACTGCAAGAAAGAGAGAACCAATTGGCATGTATGGCCAACCTCTCCTTGGAGGTAATCCAATGTATGATGCCAGCTAAATCCTATGCTCTCTACCTCAAAGAACAATGGTTGCAGTTTTAGATTAAGAAACTAGCATAGAGGGGAACCATGCCATTTTAGGACTGCAGGTAGTTTATTGATCTTTGTGATCAAATTACACTAGAGGATAGGGCCAAAATGGTAGAGTTTTATTTTCACAACATAGTGCTCACAGACATGAATGTATGGGACCCTAATGCCAAGCTATGTGATGTACAATTAATGGCTTGAGCATCATGGATGAACCATGAGATTCAAAAGCTACAGAGATGAAAAGGATATTGGTAAGAGAGCAAACTAAACCTCTTTTTATTAGAGCTGAATAATCAAATCCCATGGCCCTCATAAGTACCCATAATTGGATTGTAAATGATCCTCAGCTGGCACCTAGATATATTGCTTCTCAAGAGCAAGAAATTTCACATTTTGAGGACATGTTTAGACTACTAGGAGATGATAGTATACATGCTTGTCTGAGGAGATGGAATACCCTGCCATATAGCTTAAAGATAAGAGAATATCACTCCCCTCAAAGGTTTAGAGAGGCACTCAACATGACACCTATGTATAAGCAATCTATGCAAATGTTGAAGGTCAATTGGATAGGCCTAAAACTCAATCCACCACTACTCTTAGGGATGCTAGAAGGGAGAAAAGAAGAAGAAGAAAAGAGGCAGTGGGAAGAGGTAGAAAATAAAGCAGGGTTCTATGAACAAGAAGAGGAGACCACAGCAGAGGCATAGGATGTCAGAGAGGCTACCAGAACCATGAAGGATATGGATATTGACTAAGTTTCTCAAAGGATGAGCAACACTTTCATTAGGGGGATGATGATGAGCCTCATCATTGGGTAATTATATGGGCCTTAATTCACCTCCTAGCTTAGTCAAACCAACTATTCTCATAACGTATTGTATTCTTTTGATTATATTTTGTTTATGCAATGAGTTAGAGTTGGATATTTTTCTTTGCGATCTAATGTGCATTTAATGCAGGATTAATGGAGAAAATCAAGTAATTTTGGAAAAGACCAAGGTCAAAACTCGAATGGGACAAGGGAGAGGGATTATATTATGTTTATGAGATGATTTAGAGTTGGATATTTTGCTTTGTGGTCTAATGTGCATTTAATGTAGGATTAAAGGAGAAAATCAAGGAATTTTGGCAAAGACCAAGGTCAAAAATCGAATGGGACAAGGGAGAGGGATTATAGGAGGTAAATCCTCCTCATTTACTACGCCTTCATTTGAATATTCCTCCATCAGCTTGGAGTGAAAACAGCCAAATCATGGGGACTAGAAGGCAGTCGAGCAAGTGAGAGACAAAGAACCAGTTTATCTTGAGTTTCGGAGCTGAGCCTCCCTAATTTTAAGGAAGTTGTTGGAGAATTTAGATGTATAAGTAGAGAGGCCTAGGACCTCAGTAGGATTTGGATGTTCATTGTAAAACTCTAATCTATTTTCAAGTTTCAAGACTTGTGATAGTTCTTTTGAAGTAATCTGTTGTTTTGGTAATAAGAATGAATTTTGTTTTGAGCCAACACTGAGTTAACTCAGAGGGATGAAGCTCTTGGGATAGGACCCAACCCTATAATCCAAGGCTCCTCTTTATTGTACATGTATTCTTATTCTATATTCATAGCTTAATTGTTAATTTTCTTATTAGATGCATTTCCATTACAAGTAGTGTAGATTAGATTGGTTATGTGATAGTTTGCTTCCATTTGTGCCTTCTTTCAAGTAGCAGGTTAGTAAGGAGAAAAATGATCACCACAAGGTTTTCAGTAGGTGTCTCGGCCTCACTTCCTCCCTCTGGGACCATGACTTGAGGAAGGGACCCTTCAGCAGCCCCAAAAACACAAATTTCTAGTTCTTTTATGAGATTTGGAGTTTGTTGTCTTTAATTCATTATTTAGTCAATGTTGCAAGGCAGATTTCATTGTCATCTTTTTCCATCTCCATTTCTACAATAAGATCTCACTCATGCTTTCATTCCCTTCAGCAACTTTCTTCATGCATAATATAGGCAATTGATTCATGCTTTTCTAGTTTATGAAAATGTATCTTGTTGCATAGTTTTTTTGGAAGACACGCATGTTTTATGCAGAGCAAGTGCTTCAGGAGTATACCAAGACTTCATAGCCAGAAAAACCTTTCCACTTCATCCACCTTAGCCATCCCTTGTCTTCACCATCACCCTCACTAGTTTTTCATCATTTTTCATTAAAAATCTCCTAGACACATTGAGCGAATCTAGCCATCTCTTATCTTGGATAGTGACTCCTGAGTGCTCCTAGATCCTCTAACACTCCATTCCACCCATCACACACCTTTCCTAAGCTTCCCAACACCTCACAATTATCTCTCGATTGTATCCTTTACGTTTCTTGTAATTCCTACAAGACCATCCTGTAGGTTTTCCTGAAACGGCCTATTTTGAGGCCAAATTGATGGGAAACTTCTAGGAAGTCACAAAAATCCTCCAAGGACCCCTCCACACCATCCAACCACTTCATAAACCTTATATCCATCCTCAAGCACCTTCAATTCACCTGTCACATCCATAAGAATAGTTAGGTTGATACTTGATTTTGCCTAAAAAGACCAAAAAAGTGAAAACAGATTTAGTTTAGTTTTTTTACTTGCACATTAGTATTGTTTGATGCTTTTTACTTCTACGTCTTAGATAGTATAATTTGTTTATTGTTTATTTAGAATTGTGTCTTAGCATATATTCTTAAATGGTTAATTAGGTTATGGTGTGGTTTAGCATTACATGTTGGCTTTCTCCATTATTGTAGTAGAGTAACTCTATTAGAGCAAATTTTCCTTTCTTCCATCAAAGAATCAAGCTTCTTCTGACTCTATAGAAGACTAGCTTGGAACCCCAGTGGTCTCTCGGCAGCTGAACAGTGACAACAAGCAGAACCATCACTTTTACTTGTGCATACAGCACTGTCACCTCCAAGTTTGTACAAACCTCGAGCTGGTAAGTAAAGTTGGTAACCCAGGAGTTGTAGCATCCTTGCTGCAATACTAGTGCTCATCACTTGGTCCTACTCTCCTTAGTATCCTCGTCATCTTATCTATCTACCCTTCTAACCATATCAATCTCAACCTCCTCAATGGGAGAACCCTTCACAAGGATGGAGGTCTTAGGCAGCCAAACCTCCTACCTTCATGCCTCCTCCTTAAACTCAACCACAGTTACCCCACAATAATCCACTCAAGCAACCTCAAACACCTACCCAACCCAATATGAACCCGAACAACAAGTAGGCCCAAGAGGTCTATAATGGGGAACATCATATCTTTCTTATGTTGTGGAGATCCAAGAGATCAACCTTAGGTCTAAGAAGGTACTTCTAGGTGCTCACCCACCCTATCCACCTAAATATATTAAAGAGCAGAAGGAATATAGTGTCCCTCAAGCCATTATGCCTCCCTATCTTAAAAGTTTGGTCCAACCCAAACAACACATCCCAAAAGAGGCTAAAATCCTGGGATAATTGAAAAACTTGATGCATTAATGTTTCGGTTTGCTATGGTTTATAAAACCTATGATTACACTTATGATGAGAAGAAGCTAAAATAATTTCCTTCCACCCCCAAGGATGCAGCCTTGTGTTGTTTCATAAGCATGGAAGGAGGCAACATCACCACCTAGGCTCAAATGTAGCTTGCTTTCAATAAAAAAATATAGGGACTATTGCAAGTTAAGGGAAACCAAGGAGGAGATATTTAGGATGACCTTAGGGCAAGATGAATCTTTAGGTGGTTATGAAGAGAGGTAAAAACAAATCATCATAGTCTTAAATGAAAAAAAAAAAAAACCTTTTTTTCAAGTTAATTGTATTCATTTGTATCTCTTCCTAACCTCCCTATCCTAAACATTAATAATGGACTTGACTAGATTTAGTTGACAAATTTCTCAAGGTTTGAATGCCTTGTATGTTTATCATAAGCACTAGAATATAAATACAAAAAAAAAATTCCAAATGGGCTTCCTTAGAAAGGATTTTATTACCTTTTGAAAAACCTTCAAAACAATTTTTGGTAGAGATTCCCACAAAAATAGGTTGCAATGGCTACCTTTGTGAATAACCTGAGTAAATTTTGAGTTAGTAAAATCATTTTTTAGCCCATGTTCATCCATTTTAAGGAACTCTAAAGTCTGAGAACAAGTGGGAGAATCCCCTTATAACCATCACATAAAAAATAAGTTTTCCAACTTAGGACCATCACATGAAAACTAAGTTTTTAGAAAAGAAAGTTAATAAAAAAACTATTGGTAATAAAGATGAACAACACCAAACCATCAAACCTAAAATTAATTGTTTCTACTCTTTTTGTTGCTAAAATGATATACGCATGAGTTCATCTTTGCAACCATCAAATGTCATTGATATATCTAGCAGAAATATAATCACCCCCATCACTTTGTTCAGATCTTATGAACAACCTATACAATTCTTCAATGTTTTTTTGTACCAACATTTCCTTTTGCTTCATATTTTCTAACTTTCTAGACAGATTCAATGAATATTCCATAACAATACTTGTATTAAACAACAACCATGAGAACATAATATATAATATTTCTCCAATATGAGAACCAATTTAATTTAGACGAGTAATGTTTCTCCACAAGTAGGAATGATTTATAAATGAGCATTGCTTCTCTTGTTTATATGAGAGATCAAGCACCATCCTTATCCATTGGTAGCTATAAAAAAAATTTAAAAAAATGTATTTATCTCTCACAAGCCTTAGATACTAGCGAACAATAGAATGAATTAAATGCATTTCATACTAGTGAACAGTAAAATCTGCAAGGGATTGGTTTTAGCCTCTTTGGGAAACAAAAAAATGATGTAAATAAGGCCAAAAATGAGGCAGATCTAGGACGTAAGATTTTCCTACAAGTTTGTCAATGTTTGACACAATAAATTAGATGTCAAATTTGTTTTAGTACTCTATTTTATTGCAGGTTTTAGTTCCATTTGAGGAATCTATTGATAGTACATTTTGAATCAAGGTGTTTCATCCCAATAGTAATATTTCTTCATCTTTTTTGGAGCTTTGACTTGAAAGTGCACATATTGTTTCCTTTCTCTTTGTTATATAATAAACCAATATGCTTGTGTAATTTTACTTACATTTTCATTTATTTATGTATAAAAACAGATGGAGTTGTTTTATAAAATTGCTACCAGTGAAGAGAAATTTGTCATTGGCATGGTGAGGTGTCAAGAAGGTTATACATGTTCTTAAATATATGTTGAAATTGTGGATGATGAAATCGTCAAGTACCCTTTTTATTTTATCTAGGATGGACTAACTTTAAATCCAAAAAAAGAGAAAAAATGGAAAGTTTATACAACACTTTTAGGAATCAAGAGAAAACTAGGCACATTTGATGTGGAAACAGAGGGTTCAAATGTAGTGGAAAGAACACCGATATTTGAAAACATTGAAGAAAATGTGGAGGGACCTATGCATAAAAACCCAAGAGTTGAAAATATGTCTTTGTTAGTGGAACAAGCCATAGTTGTTGACCCTATTTTTTTCCATCTTGGGAAAAAAAGTGAAAATTTTAATGGAAGATTTTGTCAATGAGAAAAATACTCTCAAATAATATTCAGAGATGGGAGAATGTAAAATAAAGACGCATTGTGAAATTTGTGGCATTGATTATGGAACATGTGATGTATCATTTCCAGCACGAACAATGTGCAACTTCAGAAACAATCATATGAAAGAAGGGGCCCATCAACAACGCATTTCAATGCCAAGTGGTAGTGAAATTCCTTCATGTAACAAAGTACAATAAACAATGGTGGTTGGAGATCAATTTCTTATTGATCAAGCAATAAATATTCTAGATGATTTCAATAAGACACAAGAGCCTAATTTGTTCAAGGTGGTGGAAGCAACACTTCTAGACTATAAATATATGAAAAAAGTGAGAGTGGAATGTACACGATGCAATAAATGCTTTTGTTTAGTGCCGACAAGTGGTAATATTGTTAGTGCTCTATATGAACACATGAAATCAAAGAATAAAACTAATACTACTAAAAATGAAGCTTCACATGACGAGGTTGGGTTGTGGAGTGGCGTGATCGGGAGACCCAAGAAGCTTACCAATGATAAGTCCCAACAAAGTTTGACTAGGTTCTTGGTCCCATCAACGCCATTGGTATTACATAGGGGTTATGCAAGTGCAAATCCTTCTACTTCAGGTGTTTTAATTGATAGTTTAGACTAAACTCGAATATGAATTTGTATATTATTTTATTTATCTCACTTCAAATTTACTTGTTATTTATTGTGTTTTCATATTGTTATAGCTCAATTATCTCCCTCATTATTACAATGTTGGGGGTATTGGTATCCTAATATTGATAGAAATGGGGAGAGATTGGAAACAAAGGTCCTAATGGATAATCAAAGGGGTGGAAAATCCTGGGCCATAAATAAGCATACCAAGATCATGCTATGTTATGAGGGTATTGAATGTCACATTAATGGTACATACATGCACATTCATTTCCATAGGGCTTCTAAAATAGGGATCCCACTTGATTCATTAACATGCATATTTTGTAATTTTGTTCCATAATGTGATGACTTCAGGATGATATTATATCGTGAATCGAGGTGTACCAATAAAATAAGTGAACGAGATACAAGAAAAGGTATAAGACTAGACTATTTGACTCAAAATGAACTGAATAATGTTACAAGGGTTACAAATGCCAATCATAGATCAACAAGGTGAGCTCTTTGGTGGGAGAGGAAAAAGGTCGCTACACTCTCTATTAGAATGAGATCCCTAAAGAGAAGTTATTTTAATGGTAAGAAAGGAAGAATGTCTTTAGGTTTTGCAAGGATGTGTGTGAGGCACATAAGCTAGAAAAATTAAAAGGTAAAGATGCAGTTTGGGAATTTGTCAAGGATAACTTTCATAACTTGTTGCATGCAAAAGCAAGGAGAAGGTATATTGCATCCATAAAATTCTTTTATGAGATGATCAAGTTATGGGGAGGTCCTAAATTACATAGCCTTATTAGCTTGAATCTGGATGGTCCTTCAATATCTACGACTTTAAGACAAGTTAGAAATTCATTGGAATATATCCTAGGGGATCACGAGAACATTTTTTATGCAGTCATAAAATTGTATGCTTCTTATAAATTCAAACAAGGTATAGATGGCCCAATTCTTGTATGCCTTGTTGAAGATGAAACAGTTGTGAAAAAATATGTTAGGTGAGTAGCAAAAAGAGATACACTAGTGGGGTTTTGTGGCATGAAAGAAGAACATCAATGCCAATCACATTTCGTGGTGAGAGTTAGTGAGGCAGGTGTAGGCTATGAGATTATAATGGATTCTTTTAGGAACATTCCTATTGGCTATTATGCACGTGTTATTATTGCAAACCCTTTACATGAAAATATTCCTCATTTGGTTTTGGTTGTTCATCTAACATGAAATAAGCTCTTTTGACAAGGTTAATCCTCTCTGTAGACAAAGATGGTCCCTCTAGCCCAATGAGTGGGTCTAGCAACTGAAGTGACAATAAACTAGACATCTTCCTAGATTATAATTGAAAAGTAGAATAAGAGAGATGACCTACATTTCTCTGATGCTATTCCGATTTCCTTTGTTGATATCCTTGAACTACTTGAGTCACAGACTTATTCCTACTTCTTTCAGTGCTTATGTACTTGTACAAGTGATCAAGAGATGACAAATCATGCCAAAACCGATATAAAATCCAATAATAACCTACTTAGCTAATCAAGGAATGCTAAGCCAATACATACATGAACATATATATTTCGGAGATGAACCAGTAGTTGTATTATTATTTAAAGAATGAATGGAATCTTACAATCATAGCCTTGATGTTGAAAGGCTCTCCTTGAGTGGTAATCTAAGTCCAAGCCAAGAAACTGTCCAAAAACTCCTTCTCCAAGTCTAATGAATAGCCTCTAGGCACAAGCTCAGCATAAGGGTGAAAATGGACATAGATCAACCATTTAGGAATGGGAGAGGAGGAATTTATAGGTTGGGAGAGGGAGTTAGGACTCCTCCAAAGATAGGATTAGGCCTAGATCTCAAGGAGGTAGCTCATAGGGATAAGACCAAGAGGTAAAATTGGGAGAATTCAACCTCATCTATGCAAAACCACCTCTAGCTCGCCGCTCTGGAAGCTTCTAGATCAAGAAGCTTCTCATCCTCTTTGGGAAAAATTCCTTTTTGAGACCATCACAAGTATGAAATAGAACAAAGTGATTCCATCACTAGCATATCATAGTGCAATAGGTGATCATCGTAGTTTTAAGCTTCATAAGGGCAACAACCCTCATTTTAGGGTTTAAGAGCTATTTCTTCAGGGAAATCTCTATAGATTTTCCAAGCAAACTTAAAGGAGGGATCTGAACTATATACATGGATGAGTATACTATATAATGATCATGTTTCGAGCACTTTAGAGTATGTCACAGGGAAGTGAAAGAGGCATGAAAAAATATTGTGTAACAGATGCCCCCTAAAGCATGAAGGCAGAACAAGGAGTAATAGCTAAGATGCTTTACGAGCTTTCGGCAAGGACGAGGACACGCACTGTTAGGAGACTTTCAAATCAGGGATGTATATACATTTACATATTTGAGATCAAGACATGAATCCATGGCATGGACACAGCCATCCAGATGATAAAGATAATATGAAAATATCCATGGTATGGGCGCAACCATATAGATAACAAGGATCATCATAAATATAAAGTCTCGCGGTAACAATCCGTATAGTAGAAGCATGTGTACAATCATGAATGACATATAAATCCATGCAACATAAGTCATAATAGACAAGGCTCATGGTTTTGTGCTCCATCCTAACCCGATTAATGTACGAATCCTAACATGCAAATAAAAGTGTTGAAGTTGAACATGCTAGAAAACCACCTGATTACTAGTCAATGATGTGGATTGTTAACAGGTATGAGAGAAACCACCAGTAATGACAATGGCTCTCAAGGTACAATAGTACAATCGATGAATGTGATAATGAAGCTGAGGTCAAACACTCGTGGAATCACCCGATCGAAAGCCAATAATGAAGACCTGTCGTCGAATGCAAAGAATTGGCCATTAGGGCATGCCATCTCTAAGGTACTGAAGGGAGTTCCTAAGTCATCTTCTTGGATAATGAGCTGAAGTCGACAGGAGGTGACCCATCGAAGGAGGGAAATGATGAATCCCCCATCATCGACATGAAACAAGGAATAAAGTGGAATAATCTTCAGGACTGTAGCAATGACTCAAACAATGTATAGGTAAATAATTGCATATTGGACTTCTCTTGAACATATTGGTGACACTACTCTGGAATGTGGCAGCATCTAACTGAACATAGGACTAAAGGTCATGACAAAAGTGTGGAATAGTCAAATGAGAAGCAAAATGGCTCACCCAAACCCAGGAGGACAAGTGACTGAATCAAGACATCCCAAACCCAACACGAGAGCAGAAGAGTGTCATGTTCAAGAGCGATATGCTGCCTATACAAAGGATGTTTCATCTTCATTTTTCCCCAATATTTCTAGCGAGTACCCCAATTATTTTTATCACAAGTATTTTTATCACAAGCTTGAAGGGGATATCGTATGCTTGTCATGGAAGTTCATTCTTTGAATGAATCCATCCTACTAAGTTTTGCGAGCCCTAGGAAGGAGAAGCTCAGTCTCATCATGGTGATGAGTCTTTCGTCGTAAAGTTTTAACGAGCTTGACGTAAGAATATGTCAATATCTTTTTCATATTTAGAGAGTTTGAAAAAGAAATGGAAAAGAAAACCCCAACATGTCCCTTTTCGTAATTTGTCCCCTGAACTCGAAAAGGTAGAAAACAATATCTGAGGGAACATCTTGACCATGTTGACCAAGGTGTACCTCTCTCGTAAATAGTCAATCTCAACTCGAAAAGGGGTAAACGTATACTAAGGTGGCATCGAGTCATTTACTTTAACGAGTTCAAAACGATAAGTACTCGACAATCTTTTCAGTTTTCGAGAGTCATAAAAGAGCTCAAAGATGACTCTAGGGGGGTTCCTTTTCATTTGTTTAATGACTTTCAAAAAGAGATAAAATAAAACTCCCAGAATCGGTCAATAATGATCACTGTTCACATTGAAGGCATCTGTAATTGCACAATAAACACACCCATCACCGATATTGAGAGAAAATATTAAAATATTACAAAAATATTGACAAAATGACTTACAAAACTTATAAATAGGTAAAAGTAATTTCATTTCTTTACCATTTTACCAAAATGAGCTCTAAAAGTGCTTTTTGTGCCCTAATTCTCTTGATTTTCCAGTGGTCGCTACGAGAGACCTAGGGTATCGTTTCACGATCTGTCTACAATAAGTAAGATCCTCATCCCTACTCTTGCATTTCATTAATTTGTTTACTCATTTTAAACGGTAAATTTTATGCTAGAAAGGAGGATCTCAAAATTTTAGGGCACTGTTGACGCCTCGGAAATCGCTGCCACAACATTGGGGGATAACCACCCGGACCGGACCTTAGTACAGCTCCTTTTCCGTTTGGAATGGTGGCTCCGACTGGAGATAACAGGACCAGTTTCCCGATAATCAAATAAAAGGGATGGATGGGTGATGAATAGATTGCTTAAGTGATAGGCGACTAGCTTATTCTATTGACCAAAATAGGGAAAATAATATTAATCCCGGGAACAACTTATTCATTCGGAATGCAGCGCTAAATAATCTTTATCTATCTAACAGGCATATAGATGACTCTGTAAAATAAATAAGGGACGTTTAATCATTCAAAGATTACTTCATGTGAATAGTCACAATGAAGCGATAAATACAAATTACTGCATTCACTGTTTATATCATCGATACATATATACGATTGAAAGGGAAGCATGCGATAAACAACCAATAGTGGAATGCATAAGGAATGCTGTGAAAAACACACACATATATATAAGCGATAATAGCAAGAGCGATTTAAACAACAATTCATATAACGAAAATGAATACAGACGCAGATAATAGTACCATGTGAGCTGTAGATCAATCTGAAATATCAATCGCTATTCAAAATTCCTTCTTCAACACAAAAATGCTTTCAAACAATGACAATAGTGCACATTTGCATAAAAGCCTTCCTCATTAAATTCAGAATAATTGGTCATGTTTCATAAAAGAATATCCCTGAAGTACAATAGTGCAACTTTAGGGTTAAGTCATATACAAAACTTTACGACCCTTTCTAAATGCATGAAAGGGTCTATAAATACTACTAAGCTAAAAAAATCTATGAAACAAAATCCTACTAAATTGGTATCAGTAAATGCAGTCTATCTCTCAGGGGCGATCTGGCAGTCGGTGAAGTGAGTCATGCCTCAGGTTGTTTGCCCTTAAACCTAAGCTAGCTTGTCGCAAGCATTGGTTCTACTTCTGGTGGTTTGTTGAGGCGCAAACTACTGAATTGGGCGACGAAGGTGGCATCCTGAATGTCGGGTATAATATAACCGATAGCATCTGTTAGGCACTTCAAGGCAGCTCTTTGGCTATATGGCTTGATTAAGAAGAACCAATAAGCATCCCACGTCAAACTGTTGATTCCAGCGATCAATCTTGCGTTTTTCTCCAGCTCCGGATAGCATGAGTGCTCCAACATATTTGCCGCTGTTAATTGACTTGGAGTGCATTGGGAAATTATATTAGATAAATAAAATGTATTATTTACTAATTCAACCAAATTTCCACTAATTGTCTTGCATCTAGAAATTTCTCTTTCTTCTTTCATTAGTTGCAATTACCATTCTGTGAATAATATCTCTTTGTGCGATTCCCGAATTCTCGGTAGATTAGCTGCCCGGCCTATATCGGAATCCTGCCATTGTATAAAGTTTGTCAGTGTTTCTTCGGCCTGATCCAAATCGGTTCTTACTTTTTCTACCTTTTCGCTTATAGATGCTACCAATTCGCACAATGGTTCTGCTTGTGTAATCTGTTGACATAGTAGCTTAACCTGATTGATCAATGCCTTATTTAACTGGAGCGCTTCTGCTTTGAACTCATCTATCTGAGGGAGCTTTTTCATTTGCTCAATTTGAGTGGTCAATTGAGCGATTTGATCGTCTTTTACTTTCATTGTTCCCTCAGTTGATATTCTTAACTGCTCCAGTGCCGCCGATAGCTCCTTTTGCCTTTGGATTGCGCCTTCATCAATTCTCTGCTTTTGCTCTTGTAATTGCTTGGTCAGCTGATTATTGTTCTATTGCTGCACTAGCAATTCTTTCTCCGCCTGCTCTGCCCTCTGCTGAACTTCTGATAGTCTCGCCTGTAGTGAAGAGATGTCTTGGTCCTTGGTCTTTAATAAACTACTTACCTCCGATGCTTTATCAATGGTTTCCGTTAAATATGCTCCAGTGAATTGCGATAGCTTGGTTAAGTCATCGGAGGGGTCGAATTCCTCTTTCCATACAACATTGCCCGTTACTGTTAATTCAGGGAATGGGGAAGGTTGATCATCTCTTCTCCTTTTCCTCTGTCGCTTTACAACAGCTTTATGCTTAGAGCTATAAAATACATCTAAAGGGGGGATCTCTTCAATTTGCAAAACGATCTCTCCCGTTGGATCTTTAGGAATTATCTCTAGTTATTTTGTTTTGGGTAGGCCGCTGGTTTCGTCCGAAACCGGTTTCGATGTCGCTTCCTGTGTGTCACCTTCTTTAGAAACCTCATCATCTTTCGAGCACTCTAGGTTATCGATAATTGTGCTGAATTGCTTCCATTGCTGAAGCAAATTCAGATCAACTAACATATCATTATTATTCTTAGAGGTGCTCTCTTCTTGGGTCTTTGCCTGAGTTTCTTCTTGTCGCTGCACATTTTCCTGGGTCACCTCCTGCCTCTGGCTATGCGCTTCCTCCTGCTACTTTGATGTAGTAGGAGGTGGCATGTTATCTCGCTACTCAGACTCGCTTGACCTGGTTGTTGTCAGAATAGTCGCTAACAGGTCCAGAGGCAGAGTTTGCAACCTATGTTCTCTAATTCTGTTAAATTCAACTAGCCCTTCATCATTATACACATTTCTGGCAAGCGACTTGACTTGATACAGCGATTCGGCCGATGCAAACAAATCTTCGAACTTGTCTTCCTTGTGCTCGACCTTGGCCAATTTGGCCTGGTCGAGCGCATTATAAGCGATCTTCCTTGGATCATACTGCCTGCTTAGGAGCGTAGCCAGAGTAAGTAAATTCATTTTCCCAGCTTCCTTCTCTGCATACTTGATGTCATGTAGGGTATACATTCCAATTCGTAATGGAAAAGAAGGCCAAACATGTTTTTTAGCTCTTTTCAGGGTCTGGGTAACCCCTTCAGTACTGATTTGATAAGCTACTTCCCTGGCAAGTAGCTTATCGGGGATGTAAAGTGGTAACACATGTGGCCTGGCCTGACTGCCAAAAACTCTGATCTAGGTGAATTTCTCCTCCCCAAACCAACTTGCTACTGTAGTCAAATCTACTCCTGCTTGCTCAGAAATTTTCGGGGCAGGCTTATTAAAAATGGAATAATGAATTGGCAACATAAAACCGTTGTAGATTTGGTACAAGTGGTGCTTATAACCAGTCTTCCATAGTTTTTGATAGTATATGTGAATGGGTGTGGGGTCTTGTGATGTCCACCTCCATCCCAGCACAAGAAACTCAGAATTAAAACACAACACATCCATAACATAGGCACTGTAATAAAATGGCGGAATAACCCTCTCTGTGACACGATATTCAGACTTGAAATCAAGGATGGCTTTGGCTAACTTGTCGGATAATATGACCGCCCAATCCATAATTTCTCCACTACATGCTGCCTCCATTAGGGGAACCATTTCTATGGTGAAATTGGCAAAGTCATGCAATCCCCATAGCCTACACATCATAATTCCAGCATAACATTAAGGAGAACACAGGGAGTCAACTGAGTACTTACCCGAGGTTTCATGCTTGTGTTTTTCTGGATTCTGTCTCCAGCCTCGAATTGGTTCAGACTCGGTCTCATTCTTTGCTCGAAATTTCTCCAAAAATGCAGCATTATATTTTTTCTCTTCTTGCGGTAGGTGATAATACATTAGCCTTAGTTCTTCGGCTCGAAACGAACCGAAAATCCTCCCGTCCGCAGCGTTAAATAGTCTGTTGATAATTGGGAGCTCTTGGATTGCCCACCTTACCACATCCGTGTAAGGAAGAATCTGCTCCCGAGCCGCTATTCTATGTAGAAAGGAGTCGGCCAAGTCTTTTAAATTGGCATCAGATTTGCTGGTATTATCACATAAAATTTCTACTTCGGTCACCTTTGGCCCTTCTGCTTCAATCAAATTATAATTCCCTTGTCAAGTGGTCCTGGTGAGTCCTAAGCATGTTGTATCTAATATAAGCCCTTTATTATTTCCACTTGGATCAGCGACAGCTTGCCCTGCGGCTGGCGGAGCAGTAGGCATTGTAGTCTTCTTGGATTTCTTTCCCATTCCACTTTCTTCTGTTGCTATGGAAGAATTCTGCACAGAGTGAAAGATAGGCGTAACAGAGGCAACAATAACAAAAATTGAACAGAATGAATATATATATCTAGGTGCATTCATAGCGATCAATCGACTTAAGGTGGCCTTAGGATCAAATCCGTGATAGGATCTCAAGCCTGTTATTCTCATTAAATGGTCGTTACGGCCTGTCAATCTCATTAATTCCAGTTGCTTCGATTAATGGCCGAATGATTTATTTGAAGCATGCTTTGGGTGATTTGGCAGTTTGAACGTGGATGAGTGGATTTTCAAACGATATGGCCTTAATTACGAATAAATCATATTAAACTGCCTTTATGATTGTTACTTTGAAAACTGCGCTTTTTAACCCTTTACGCAATTGAGCATCGGGGAAATGCTAAGTTATTGCATTGGTTTTGTTTGGAATCCCCGATCGCCGATAGCGATATCGCATCGCATCGAGCATAGCTGGTAGGGCCACTTAGGACGAGGGCATGGTAAGTCGCTGATCGCCGATAGCGATATCGCATCGCATCGGGTGAGGGGAAGCTTCTTTGCACTATAAGTATTATCGTTGATTGCCGATCGCCGATTTCGCATCGCATCAAAGCAAGGGTCGTTACTCATGTTACTTTATGCTTTACCGATATCCGATTGCGATTTCGCATCGGCGAAAACTTGGATGTCCCTTAAGTTGTGCTTTCTTTGTCATTGCGATATGCGATCTTGCGATCGCTTTATAGCAATGATAAAGATAAATCGCTTTATATTGGGATTTTTGATTGGCTTTATTTAAAAAGGTCTTTTAATAATGTTTCCTTTTATTCGAGCCTTTTTTGAAATAGAACTCTAAATTGATACCAATTTGGAACAAAAATTAAAAGGGACCCATTTCACACTATAATTTTGGAATTTTAATAATATGAAATGGGGGGGGTTGTTGTATGGCACAACAATTGGCGATTCGCTGGAAGAAACAGTTATCTCTGAAAAGTATAGAAATACTTAAACTCTTTTAAAAATAGAAATTTTATTCAAAAGGGAAAATTCTAATGTAACTAATTATTATTGTATTCTAAAGAAAACAAAACTTTCTTTGCTAATTTCCTCTCTTGTTTAAAAATAGATACATTCCAGATTATTAAATTGGTATTTATTGGTTGATATAGATAAAACAATAAACTTTTCCAACTCAACTATTAAAATTAACTCTTTTGCCATAGGTAGAGCCTCTGCTGCCAGCAAACGTCCATAGTCTCGGCAGGGATACCGTTTAACCATATCATTGTCTATTGTCCTATTCACTTCAGAGCATGATTAACAGAATGAATTCAAAAACATGTTTTTTCACATTTGCTTTCCTTTTCTGCTATTTTGTAAGATAAAAAGTCATTTCCCTAGTGTGGTAGCCAGTTAATTGACAATGCCATTCACTAGTAGTAATCTAACCGAACAAGCTGGCTCGTGATGAGACCCCTTGTCTTACAATTGAAGCCATTACCCTGTTTTGGTATGCAGTGTTGGTAATGTCGGCTAAACTATTTCCCTATGAACATGGTAAGTAGGCTTGTAATAAGACCTCTTAACTTTTATATCTAGTATTCTTGGAATTTCATCCTGAATAATCATGAACTTAGGTAAAATAGGATAGACAATTTTCCTCCTTAAGGTAGGATGGATGACAAGGTAAGAGTTTGAGATGTTGAACTTGGATTAGCCTCTATTTTAATATTGATAACCTTTTATAACCAATTTGAAAAATCTAAAAAGATTTACAAGATTTATAAACTTCAAGAGGAGTTCACTAGGATTGTATTGTAGTTTCAGAATGCAATTATAACTAATTTCCTAGAAATTATTCCTTTTGTTTAATACTTATGTTTATTAAAAGTAAATATCCCATTGCTTGTTTTCGAGAAACTCTTTGAATACAGCAAAGGTCAAATAGAAAATTCCTTACAGTTTTATTTTCTAATTTCGCTACAAACTATAAAAATACTATTAAAAAGAGAAGGGGTTACCTCCTCAGTTGAAAAATTTCTTTAAGATTAGGCCATTAACAGGGAGAGAATCTCTCAACCCTGACAAATCTTGTAGCATGAAGGTCGAATGGTCTATCTTTTCACATATCTGAAACGGTCCAAGCCACATTTTCTGGAATTTGGTGTGTTTCCCTTTATCTTCATGGGCTTTGTCCCATTTCAGGACTAAATCACCAACTTGAAATTGCTTAGACCGAGATGAGATTGAATCAAATGATGACTTGATGATCTGTTGATGTTTCGCATGAATAATCTTGGCTTTTTCTCTTTCTTCTTCCAATTTCAGGATTTGGTCATGTCTAAGTTGTAAAGAAGAAGAAGGATTTTCTTCAATAAATTGAACTAGAGCTAGAGAGGGAAGAATAAGATTTGTTGGTAGTACAGCTTCTTTTCCATAAACGAGTTTAAATGGGGAAGAACCTATAGAAGCCTTTTGTGTTATCCTGTCAGCCCATAATGCAAATATTAAAGATTTGTGCCAGTTCTTGTGATTCTGTTCGATAGTTCGCTTGATAATTTTAATAAGGTTTTTGTTTGTAGATTCTGCCAAACCGCTACCCTAAGGATAATAGTTAGCAGAATATTTGAGCTTGAAACCTCTTTTAATTGCGAAATCAAACATAGCATTGCCTGAAAAGTAAGATGCAGTATCAAAAATAAGAGCATTCGGGACACCAAACCTGGTAATGATGAATTGATCTATG
Source organism: Pinus taeda (assembly GCA_000404065.3). Classification (NCBI taxonomy): domain Eukaryota; kingdom Viridiplantae; phylum Streptophyta; class Pinopsida; order Pinales; family Pinaceae; genus Pinus; species Pinus taeda. The sequence continues at coordinate 26,355 of APFE030565448.1, read as the reverse complement.
AATTCAATGATGGCTTCAGCGTTTGTTGTCTTTAGCGGAGTTGCTTCAACCCACTTGGTAAAGTAATCGGTATCCGTAAGGATATACTTGTGCTGTTTGGAAGAATTAGGAGTAATTTCTCCAATAATGTCCAATCCCCATTGCTCAAATGGTTGTTCAACGTTGACTGGTTGCAGAGGAAAGGTTGATTTCTTTAGTCTTCCACTTGAAGTTTGACAACTTGGGCATTTCCTCACATATTCATGAGCATCTCTAAACAGAGTGGGCCAGTAATATCCAGCATGGATGACTTTGTGAGCTGTTGTATCAGCTCCGAAGTGGCCTCCCGCTGGTCCGTCATGCAATTCCTGCAAGACCCTTTGTGCTTCCTGTTTTTCAAGGCATCTTAGTAAAACGGAATCATAATTTTGCCTAAACAGAACATCATCAATAATGGTAAAATTTTTTGCTTTCAATCTTATGGCCCTTTTATTTTTGTAGGACAAGTTGGGAGGTGCATATCCATTTTTAAGGTAAAATATTAAATCAGCATAATGTGATTCAGAATCAATGACACTTACCTGATTGATGGTTTCAGGTTGATCTGTATCGCTTGATTCTGGAATGTTGGACACACCTGCCAATAACCTGCAAAAACCTTGGCCTCTAACAATCTTTGCTGGCTAGATTTCTAGTTCATATTCCTGAAGTGTTGTTACCCAATTTGCCCTTTTTTCTCCCAATTCTCTCTGGATTAACAGTTGCCTAACTGAGGAGAAAGGAACTATAACCTTTGTATGGGCTTTCAACAGGAAGGGTATGTAATGTTTAACCGCTTTATATACAGCAAAGGCTTGTTTTTCTACTTCATAATAGTTTAATTCTGCACCTTGAATATTTGAGCTATAGAATGAAATCGGTGCTTCCAAATTGTGATCATTGATCTGTGTAAGTACTGCAGCATAAGAGGAATCAGATGCGATGGTATACAATGTAAAATGATTAGAAAAATTTGGGGTATTTAGAGCTGGGGCATTGATTATTGACTGCTTGATTAGTTCAAATGCTTCCTTTTCTGGCACTCCCCATTTGAAGAATGAATTTTTCTTAATCATAGTTTGAAGT
>APFE030565448.1:2702-22426 GCA_000404065.3 Pinus taeda | reverse complement strand
CTTTAGATTGATTGACAGCATAAAATTGTTAATATGTTCTTCTGCAGAAGTTCCAGCATCTGGATTGAATTTGGGTAACCATTTTTCGGGGTAATCGGGTAATGGATGTAAAGGTGCAGGCATAGTAACCGCACCAGGACTTCTCCATGGTCTCTGGGCCATTTTAGGATTATTGACGTTCGCTTGTGGTGTTCCAGGTGCTTGAGGTGGAGGCGGAAGTATAGACTGAAAATATTGTGATGCTTGGGATGAAGTCCCTTGGTGAACAACTATATGAAGCGGTGAAGTGGGTGTATGACTTCGCACAGGTGATGATGAAATGGAAGATGATGGAGAAAGGGTATCGCTACCAGAACCTTTAGTGGTCTTTTTGATCCTTTTCCTTTCGGGTAAAGGAAATTCAGGTGGCTCAATACCTAACTTTTCACTTTGGAGTCTGGTAAGATGAGGGGGTAAGCGAAATTGCGAAGTGTGACTGCCTTGTGATACTTCAGATCTAGGAGGGGATATTGAGAAGCCTTGAAGTTTCTGGATGATGGATTGAACTTCAGGGGACTCGGGACTTAGGCGTTCTGAAGTATGATGTAATTGAGCAGTAGTGGTTGATTCCTCTTCGTCTCGTCTGGATACTGGAGATTTAGAATGCGAACAAGATATTCGAGGAGAGGTGGAGGGTGAATTGCTCTTTGAATGGTTTGTAGGTGTTGGCTTACTCGCCATTCATAGCGTATGGCCCTCCTTCTAGCGCCAGAAATGTTGAGGCCTCAGAAATCGTTGCCACAACATCGGGGATAACCACCCGGTCTGGACCTTGGTACAGCTCCTTTTCCGTTTCGAATGGTGGCTCCGACTGGAGATAAAGGGACCAGTTTCCCAATAATGAAATAAAAGGGATGGATGGGTGATGAATAAATTGCTTAACTGATAGGCAAATGACTTATTCTATTGACAAAAATAGGGAAACTAATACTACTCCCGGGAACAACTTATTCATTCAAAATGTAGCGTTAAATAATCTTTATCTATTTATCAGGCATATAGATGACTCTGTAAAATAAATAAAAGATGTTCAATCATTCAAAGATTGCTTCACATGAATAGTCACAATGAAGCGATACATACAGATTACTACATTCACTATTCATATCATCGATACATATATACGTCTAAAAGGAGAGCATGCAATAAACAACCAATAGTGGAATGTATAAGGAATGTTGTGAAAAACACACATATATATAAGCGATAATAGCAAGAGCGATTTCAATAACAATTCATATAACGAAAAAGAATACAGATGCAGATAATAGTACCATGTGAGCTATAGATCGATCTGAAATATCAATCGTTATTCAAAATTCCTTCTTCAACACAGAAATGCTTTCAAACAATGACAATAGTGCACGTTTGCATAAAGGCCTTCCTCATCAAATTCGAAATAATTGGTCAAGTTTCATAAAAGAATATCCCTGAAGTACAATAGTGCAACTTCAGGGTTTAAGTCATATACAAAACTTTTACGACCATTTCTAAATGCATGAAAGGGTCTATAAATACTACTAAGCTAAAAAAAATCTATGAAACAAAATCCTACTAAATTGGTATCAGTAAATGCAGTCTATCTCTCAGGAGCGATCTGGCAGTCGGCGAAGTGAGTCATGCCTCAGGTTGTTTGCCCTTAAACCTTAGCTGGCTTATCGCAAGCATTGGTTCTACTTCTGGCGATTTGTTGAGGCGCAAACTGAATTGGGCGGCGAAGGTGGCATCCTGAATGTCGGGTATAATATACCCGACAGCATCGGTTAGGCACTTCAAGGTGGCTGTTTGGCTGTATGGCTTGATTAAGAAGAACCAATAAGCATCCCACGTCAAACTGTTGATTCCAGCGATCAATCTTGCATTTTTCTCCAGCTCCGGATAGCATGAGTGCTCCAACATATTTGTCGTTGTTAATTGACCTGGAGTGCATTGGGAAATTATATTAGATAAATAAAGTGTATTATTTACTAATTCAACCAAATTTCCACTGATTGTCTTGCATCTGGAAATTGCTCTTTCTGCTTTCATTAGTTGCGATTGCCATTCTGTGAATAATATCTCTTTGTGTGATTCCAGAATTCTCGGTAGATTAGCTGCCCGGCCTATATCGGAATCCTGCCATTCTATAAAGTTTGTCAGTGTTTCTTCGGCCTGATCCAAATCGGTTCTTTCTTTTTCTACCTTTTCGCTTATAGATGCTACCAATTTGCACAATGGTTCTGCTTGTGTAATCTGTTGACATAGTAGCTTAACCTGATTAATCAATGCCTTATTTAACTGGAGTGCTTCTTCTTTGAACTCATCTATCTGAGGGAGCTTTTTCATTTGCTCAATTTGAGTGGTCAATTGAGCGATTTGATCGTCTTTTACTTTCATTGTTCCCTCAGTTGATATTCTTAACTGCTCCAGTGCCGCCGATAGCTCCTTTTGCCTTTGGATTGCGCCTTCATCAATTCTCTACTTTTGCTCTTGTAATTTCTTGGTCAGCTGTTTATTGTTTTGTTGCTGCACTAGCAATTCTTTCTCTGCTTGCTTTGCCCTCTGTTGAACTTCTGATAGTCTCGCCTGTAGTGAAGAGATGTCTTGGTCCTTGGTCTTTAATAAACTGCTTACCTCCGATGCTTTATCAATGGTTGCCACTGAATATGCTCCAGCGAATTGCGATAGCTTGGTTAAGTCATCGTAGCGGTCGAATTCCTCTTTCCATACAACATTGCCCGTTACTGTTAATTCAGGGAATGGGGAAGGTTGATCAGCTCTTCTCCTTTTCCTCTGTCGCTTTACAACAGCTTTATGCTTAGGGCTATAAAATACATCTAAAGGGGGGATCTTTTCAATTTGCAAAATGATATCTCCCGTTGCATCTCTAGGAATTATCTCTGGTTCTTTTGTTTTGGGTAGGCCGCTGGTTTCACCCGAAACCGGTTTCGATGTCGCTTCTTGTGTGTCACCTTCTTTAGAAACCTCATCATCTTTCGAGCACTCTAGGTTATCGATATTTGTACTAAATTTCTTCCATTGCTAAAGCAAATTCGGATCAACTAACATATCATTATTATTCTTAGAGATGCTCCCTTCTTGGGTCTTTGCGTGGGTTTCCTCTTGTCGCTGCACATTTTCCTAGGTCACCTCCTGCCTCTGGCTATGCGCTTCCTCCTGCTACTTTGATGTAGTAGAAGGTGGTGTATTATCTCACTACTCATACTCGCTTGACCTGGTTGTTGTCAGAATAGTTGCTAACAGGTCCAGAGGCAGAGTTTGCAACCTCTGTTCTCTAATTCTATTAAATTCGACTAGCCCTTCATCATTATACACATTTCTGGCAAGCGACTTGACTTGATACAGCGATTCGGCCGATGCAAACAAATATTTGAATTTGTCTTCCTTGTGCTCGACCTTGGCCAATTTTTCCTGGTCGAGCACATTATAAGCGATCTTCCTTGGATCATACTGCCTGCTTGGCAGCGTAGCCAGAGTAAGAAAATTCATTTTCCCAACTTCCTTCTCTGCATGCTTGATGTCATGCAGGGTATACATTCCAATTCGTAATGGAAAAGAAGGCCAAACATGTTTTTTAGCTCTTTTCAAGGTCTGGGTAACCCGTTCAGTACTGATTTGATAAGCTACTTCCCTGGCAAGTAGCTTATCGGGGATGTAAAGTGGTAGCACATGTGGCCTGGCCTGGCTGCCAAAAACTCTGATGTAGGTGAATTTCTCCTCCCCAAACCAACTTGCTACTGCAGTCAAATCTACTCCTGGTTGCTCAGAAATTTTCGGGGCAGGCTTATTAAAAATGGAATAATGAATTGGCAACATAAAACCGTTGCAGATTTGGTACAGGTGGTGCTTATAACCAGTCTTCCATAGTTTTCGATAATATATGTGAATGGGTGTGGGGTCTTGTGACGTCCACCTCCATCCCAGTACAGGAAACTCAAAATTAAAACACAACACATCCATAACATAGGCATTGTAATAAAAAGGCGGAATAACCCTCTCTGTGACACGATAGTCAGACCTGAAATCGAGGATGGCTTTGGCTAACTTGTCGGAAAATATGACTGCCCAATCCATGATTTCTCCACTACATGCTGCCTCTATTAGGGGAACCATTTCTATGGTGAAATTGGAAGAGTCATGCAATCCCCATAGCCTACACATCATAATTCTAGCATAATAGTAAGGAGAACACAGGGAGTCAACTGAGTACTTACCCGAGGTTTCATGCTTGTGTTTTGCTGGATTCTATCTCCAGCCTCGAATTGGTTCAGACTCGGTCTCGTTCTCTGCTCAAAATTTCTCCAAAAATGCAGCATTATATTTTTTCTCTTCTTGCGGAAGGTGATACATTAGCCTTAGGTCTTCGGCTCGAAACGAACTGAAAATCCTCCCGTCCGCAGCGTTAAACAGTCTGTTGATAATTGGGAGCTCTTGGATTTCCCACCTTACCACATTCGTGTAAGGAAGAATCTGCTCCCGAGCCGCTATTCTATGTATAAAGGAGTCGGCCAAGTCTTTTAAATTGGCATCAGATTTGCTGGTATTGTCACATGAAATTTCTATTCTGGTCACCTTTGGCCCTTCTGCTTCAATTAAATTATAAGTCCCTTGCCAAGTGGTCCCGGTGAGTCCTAAGCATGTTGTATCTGATATAAACCTTTTGTTCTTTCCACTTGGATCAGCGACAGCTTGCCCTGCGGCTGGCGGAGCAGTAGGCATTGTAGTCTTCTTGGATTTCTTTCCCATTCCACTTTCTTCTGTTTCTATGGAAGAATTCTTCACAGAGTGAAAGATAGGCGTAACATAGGAAACAATAACATAAATTGAACAGAATGAAATATATATATCTAGGTGCATTCATAACGATCAATTGACTTAAGGTGGCCTTAGGATCAAATCCGTGGATAGATCTCAAGCCTGTTATTCTCATTAAATGGTCGTTACGGCCTGTCAATCTCATTAATTCCAGTTGCTTCGATTAATGGCCGAATGATTTATTTGAAGCATGCTTTGGGTGATTTGGCGGTTTGAACACGAATGAGCGGCTTTTCAAACGATATGGCCTTAATTACGAATAAATCATATTAAACTGCCTTTATGACTGTTACTTTGAAAAATGCGCTTTTTAACCCTTTACGCAATCGGGCATCGGGGAAATGCTAAGTTATTGCATTGGTTTTGTTTGGAATCCCCGATCGCTGATAGCAATATCACATCGCGTCGGGCATAGCTGGTAGGGCCACTTAGGACGAGGGCATGGTAATTCGTCGATCGCCGATAGCGATATCACATCGCATCGGGTGAGGGGAAGCTTCTTTGCACTATAAGTATTATCGCTGATTGTCGATCGCCGATTTTGCATCGCATCAAATCAAGGGTCATTACTCATGTTACTTTATGCTTTACCGATATCCGATTGCGATTTCGCATCGGCGAAAACCTGGATGTCCCTTAAGTTGTGCTTTCTTTGTCATTGCGATATGCGATCTTGCGATCGCTTTATCGCAATGATAAAGATAAGTCGCTTTATATTGGGATTTTTTATTGGTTTTATTTAAAAAGGTCTTTTAATAATGTTTCCTTTTATTCGAGCCTTTTTTGAAATAGAACTCTAAATCGATACCAATTTGGAACAAAAATTAAAAGGTACCCATTTTACACTATAATTTTGGAATTTTAATGATATGAAATGGGGGGGGTTGTTGTATGGCACAACAGGCACCAACGACCATAGCAGGTATGGTCATCAGACCTGTGGTGGTCGTGCTTGAGCCTAAAGGCTCAGGTGATGCCATCACCCTGTTTCTAAAAACAGGCGCGATGGTGCTGAGGGAGGTTTTTTGAGATATAAAACTCTCTTTTAAGCCAAATTCAAGAACTTTGATCCATGAAAAAGGCATTAATAAGTGTTTAAATGTTGTTTTGCAGGAGAATATGATCTTGGAGTGGAAAGAAAGAGGCCATGAGGCCGAAGATCATCCATGCATAAGTGCTTTGAGTGATTGCAGGCTGCTGAAATTCTTCAGGACCATAGGGTTAAGGGCTCAAATGGAATTGTTTCCCTATCTGATTAGTCTCTGGGATGTAGATCGAGAGATATTCATCATAAAAAACTAGGAACTAGAACTAGAGTAGATTGATATCTGCTTCATCACGAGATTTTCCTAATGAGGGGAAGCAGTTCAACTCTTTGAATCTCGCCAAGGAGGTGAGAGTACCAAGGGTCTAGTCTAGAGGTATTATCTTGGTGCTGAAATTACCAATGGAGGTAAGGTGAAAATTGCAACAATCATCAACAAACTCATCCTGAGAATGATTTTGTTCACTATGGCACATGTGTCTAGCACGCAAGCATTGCATGAGGCTTCAAAATCCGAGTTCCAATATGCTATCGCATGCTTGACCCCCACCATCTTCAACTAGTGTCGAGGCCTTTTGGCAAACATGAAATGTCAACTAACCAAGGGGAAGCATGGACACCTGAAGCAATTCGAGTTCGGTTCTATACTGGTGACCTTCTTTTGGGAGTGAGTGCCCCTATTCTGGTATCAATGGGTAGAGATACCAGGTCCTACCCCGTGAGATCCGAGACTCGTGAGATGGAGCCATCTCATGCCTTGAGGAGGCACGGGTCAACATATGCAATATCCACCATAATTCTTTACTTGGATTGAACACCAACTACTCGTGGTAGATGAATATGCTTATGCTGGCACAAATTTGAGGTGGGATCCAGATCTACCTTTGCCACCAGGCGAACAGTGGATTGATGCAGGTAAAAAATTGTTTTTTGGATTTACTCAAGTTTTATGATTTTTTGTAAAAATGTAAACTGAGACTTAACTTATCATAAATGTGCAGATGTGGGACCAGAGAGACCAGCAGGCATGTCACCAATAGCATGGTGAGCTGCTCATCCAATAGTGGGTGCAGATTACAAGGAAGGCACTGACCCCTTGGCTGAAATGGAGCACAATTTGGAGGCAATAACTCAATGGGTTTCAAATTATGCCACTATTGAGGATGTTCCACTGCGTTGGTAGATACATACTGTGGGAGTCTCTGTGAGACTGCATCAGCTGCTAGGCTGAGTGATCAAGGCGGTCTGGTGCTATCATGAGCACCATGCAGTTTGATAGTTTATCTAGGTCTTTTACACATTTTGTAGCCTTTGAAAGCCAAGTGTCTCATAACACTTTTTTTTACATTTTGAAGTAAACACTTCGGCAGACACAATATATATATATATAATAAATATATGTGTGTGTGTGTGTGTGTGTGTATGTATGTATGTATGTATGTATGTATATGTATAGTATACATATACATATATGTATGTATATATGCATGTTTTATTTCTACTTATGTGTTCATAACATGATTCATTTTTATAAATGACACAAATTTCTAACAAGAACAAAATTTTCTAATGCATTGGTTAATGTATTTAAATTACGTGGAATATGTTGATATGTAATGCAATCAAATTTTCAAAATTTCTTTCCAGCAATTTAACACGTAGAAACATACGCAATATTTGTGGATTTCTGACTGAGTAATGATTGTTTATTTATAACACAATGAGCTATGAATCCATCTTGACAACTAAATCCTTAATGCCAAAAGAAACTGCTTTTGGCAAGAGTTCAATAACTGCATTATATTCAACATATTATTGGTTGTTCGACCAAGGTAGATACCTTGTAAGTTAATCAGCTCGCCATTAGGGTCATAGAGTACCCATGCTGCAGAAGAGAAGTTCTGTGTGCTACCACAAGCACCATCAGAAAAACCAATGTAATGGCTTAATGACATCTGCAAACCGAGTGGAACACAAGGTAAGCATAAAAACACATTTCCACAAAGAAAGAAAACACACCAAAAATAAAAAATGCACACTAATGAAGTAACACACTAATGTACAAAAGTTATTACACGAATTTCATGCATAATACTTTTTTAGATACAACCCATTACAGGGTTGTGACAATGAATTTCCCTCATAATCACATAGCTCATAGGCACCTTTTTGTAAGACATGCTTGACGATGTAGGGCCTATTCCACATGGGTTCAAACTTTCTTGCCCCCAATTTATTGCTGGCTTGATCGTAAATAAAGACCAAGTCACCTTCAACAAAAGTGTGAGGATAAAAATGGTTTGGTCAAAATGAGCTTTAACTCGCTTCTTTTGAGCTTTGATGACCATCTTAGCAATGCGACGAGTCTCGTCAAGTCTCTCAAGATACAATAGCTACTCCTCTTCAGGTGAGGTATTCAAAATAACTCTGATAGCTAAGCTTAAGCGAAGGGATTTCACATTCGATTAGAAGAGTTGCCTCTAAACTGTACACCAGCTGGAAAGGAGTGAATCCAATGGCCATCTTAGCAGAAGTTTTGTAAGCCCAAAGAGCTTAGAATAGCATCAAATTCCAATGCTTTATGTGCTTCCCAATGGTACGTTGAAGCATAGTAATCAAAACTTTATTGATTGCTTCAACCTGACCATTGGCTTGTGGATAATAAGGAGTTGAGCTATCATGTCGAAGGCCCAACTGAGCAATTAGTTCTTCCATCATGTGCTGACAAAAATGTGATCCATGGTCAATCATGATAGCTTGAGGAACACGAAAACGTGCTATGACATGGTTAGAAAGGAACTGAGCAGCAGTAATACCATCAGCCTTGTAAGTAGGCATCACCTCTACCCATTTCGTAAAATAATCGACTAAAACAATGATATAACCATGCCCAAGAGAGGGTTACATTTCATGAAATCAATGCCCCATTTGGAAAATGAGCCAATGGTAATTATTGGGTGTAGAGATGCATGTGGGCCGTGCTACTTGCAGTTGAAAATTTGGCATTCATGGCATTTTTGGACAGCTAGAATGTTGTCTTTGAAAATAGACGGCCAGAAATAACTGGTGTGGATGATTTTCTTAGTAGTTTCATATCCAAACATATGACCACCATAGGCAGCAAAGTGGAAATAATTTAACACCCACTCAACCTCTTCAAGGGTGAGACATCTACGAAGAACAAAGTCCACACCGACTCAATATAATGTATCATTGAGGATCCGATAAGGTTGAGACTGATGCCGAATGTGGCGTCGATCAAATCAGGACAAATCATATTGGAAATTCTGGGTTTGGAGATAAATAATAATGTCTCCATACCATGGGTCAAGAGTATTGATCAGAAATAGAGTTACATCGGGTATTTGGTCAATAAAATCATCTGGAGTGCTTGGAGATGGCAGAGCACAAATTAACTCAGAAAAAACGAGTGATTTGTTTGATTTTGAAACAATAAATTTCAAATCAAACTCTTGTAGGATCACGATCCATTTGGATTATCCCCCCCCCCCCCCCCCCCCTTAGCAACTAGTGAGTCAGTGTATATGTCATGGCATTACAATCAGAAATCACGATGGCTTTCTGTAAAAGGATATAGTGTCGAAATCTTTGGATGACATGCATTGCCGCGAAGGAAAGCTTCTCGACATGAGCATATCGAGACTCATTATCAAGAATATTCTGGCTTAGATAATAAACCACGTGCTCATTGCCATCATCATCGTTCTGAACTAACACCATAGCAATAGTGGTATTAGCTACAACCAAATACAGGAAGTAATCGCGGCGATAATTGGGGGTATGCAGTAAAGGATCACTAATCAATTCATGTTATAAAGCATTGAATGATTCCAGGGCAACTTCATCCCAAATAAAAGGGATCCCCTTCTTAAGTAAGCGAGTAAAACCTTTGGCAAGTTCGACATAATTAGGGACAAATCGACAGAGAAAATTAGCTTTTCCCTACAGCCTCTGCAATTGCAATATTGATGTAGGGGGGTAGATTGACTATGTCCTCAACTTTCAAAGGATCAATCCTAATACCTTCATGAGACACAACAAAACCTAAAATTTGGCTATACTCAAGGAAAAATACACACTTGTGTGGATTGAGACACATATTTTGATGATGAAATCATAAAAATATGGCTCTTAATTGATCCAGATGGTCTCGAAATTTAGCCAAATGAGCTTGTAAGTCATCGAGGTATGGATGAACAATGTGTCAAATGTCATGAAATTCATAAAACATTGCTCGTTGGAAGGTAGTTCCAGCATTCTTCAAACCGAAAGAAAGCTTTTTGTAAGTGAAAGTACCCCAGGGACAAATAAAGGCCGATTTATATTGATCAAAGGGTTAAATGTTAATCTGGTTATAGCCAGAAAAATTGTCCATGAACGAAAAGATTTCACTCCCATGGCATTCGTCGATGGTTTGATCAATAAAGGGAGTAAGATAATTTTTGTTAGGACATGCACAATTGATATCACAGTAATAAACACAAACATGTATCATGCCCTAATTTTTGGTAACAGGGACAATATTGGATACCCAATCCATCAATGGAATAGGATAAATGAAACCTACTTTCAAAGGTTTCTCTACTTCTGATTTGATAGCAGCAGCCATTCGAGGGTGCATAGGGTGAAGTTGTTTCTGAACAGGCTTAGCACTAGGATAAGTCTGAATCTCATGCACCACTATGGCTAGATCTATACCAGGAATTCCCTCATATGACTAAGCGAAAACGTTTCAGAATTCTTTAAAAATTTGAGTATAAATCCTGATCTCATTGAGAGAACAGGAAACACCAATATGAATGTTCTCGACAATTCCCAGTTTAGCAAAAATTTCAAGAGGCATTGTAGCAGTGATGTTTCCCATATTACCCTCCCAAAATACTTCATGTACTAGGATAGGTGGATGAAGTGGCGGTGTAGGAGAATGAGAAACAAATGCTTCAAGATAGGAAAGCACCTCATCAAGGCTAGGAAGAAAATAATAACGATGATGTAGATCGTTCCATGGAATTTCATCCAGAGACATGACCTCCATGATACTGTTGTTGGTGGGGAATGTCTCATTCAAAGGATCCATAGAATCCCAAGAATCCACCCAGGGAGATGGCGCATAAGTTTCCAGGTTCGCACTGAAGACATTATGACTTTCTAAAGTAGCCATCGAAGCTACGAAAATTTCTTAATAATTTATCTCCAATGGACTTAAATGCATAGCATCGCCAAATGAGTCAATTTGATCATCGATAGGGATAATCCAAGGATCCATAGGGCCCTAGATCATATTGACTGAATGAACATTCAGAGGTGGGAGAGAAAAGGTACCCATTAAAGCAGCGTCTTTGAAGAGACCTGCCCCCACACTCTCGTAAGGAATCTCAATATTTCCCATGTAAGGAATGTTTTTGTTCGATGAACCAGAAGAAAAGAAGGACAGTTGATCAACCATGACAATTTTTCCTTCATGAGGAAAACAAAGTACATGAAACAAACAAGACACCACACAAAACATGGCGTGATTCCAACTTTGCCCGAGAACAAGGTTGTAGTTAAGATTGGCATCTACAACTTCTACTTCTAATTCAATAGTCTTTCCTTCTAATGTAATCGGCAAGTTCATGAGAATACTGTATGGATGTGAACCTCTACCATCAAAGGCTTCCAAGGTATTAGGAGACTGGTTAAGAGAAGGAGAGCCAATGACATTCTAACATGAAACTGACATGATGCAGGTATAGGCACCTTCATAAATAATCGTTCAATGAATCGTCTTTCCTTTGATAAAGACCAATATCATAAATGGAATCTGATGAGGAAGACGAGGCACATGATTCTCTATATTGAAAGTAATCAGACTCGAATCAGAAGGATCAATAGCACCTATAGTAGACAACAGTGACTTCCACTGCGTTGGACAGGATTGGAGAACCTCCAAGGTAGAAATTGACGAAGGTGGTTGAGCTAAATCCTCAACAACATTGTAATGTTATGTAGCTCTAGCATTCGGATTGAAATATGACTTCTTAAGAACACCTTTGGGAGGTGGTCGGATAACAAACTCACTTTTAGGGTGCTCGATATGGAGTGAACCAGAACTGGCAAGAGTAGAAGTAGAAGGAGTATCGGTGGCTTCTTTTTTCATTGTCTTCTTAGACATAGCTTGATAGTCCTTAGTTCGAGTAACAATCAAGATAGGTGATGAACCTTGCATCATGAACACTTGGGAACCTGAGGAATAAAAATACTGAGGTTGGTCTACCAACTGGGTCTGCTGTGATGGAAAGGGTTCTTTTAAGACAACTAAAGTCCCTTTCAGCAAGCGACTAACTTTAGATCGTCAAGGGCAATCCTTAATGTAATGATCCTCCTCACAGATGAGGCAAGGATATTTCAGCTTTCTGCTAGAAGCATCATCAACAGAAGATTTAGGAGGGTCCTGTTTTGGGGCATTGGCTTTGACCTTACCTTTTCCCTTGTTTTTACCTTTAGAGGTCTTATCTACTACGGTAGACTGGACAACATGTACCTCAAAGGTTTTATCAGGACTAGGCATTATTGGAACCAGTGTTTAGGACAAATTTCTTCTTTGAAGAAGATTTTGCGGAAGACTAAGACACATAACCAATCACACAGTGGTGTATCCAAAGCCTTTGATGTTGTCAGACCTGATGATGGTCTTAGAGCATCAGGTAACATCTTATACAATGTGCTAAATTGTGAATAGACCAAGTCTAAATACTAGGCACGGGCGATAGCTTGCTATTCAGTAACACATCCACCCATAGCTATGTCCTTAGCAATTTTGTTGATGAATGATTTTGTGAACCATTCTATCAACAACTCATCAGCAATATCAAACTTTATGAGGCAACGTCGACGTCTCCATTCATGGATATGATCAGAAATGTCAGTCGCAGTGTCTTACTTAAGGGATGTAAGCAAATGAGTGCTAGTTTCATACCGAACCGGTAATTGGAAATGAATGAGAAAAGCCATAGTGAGAGAGTTGAAATCACCATAGGTACCTCGAGGAAATTTGATGTACGACTTAGTGGCAACACCTCTGAGATTTATTTGAAAGAGTCGAAGATGTATAGAATCATCAACATACGAATTAAAGGAGCACCAGAGGTGATATGTCATCATGTGGGTTTGTGGATCTTCCTTCGCTTTTCCCTTAAATTTGGGGCAATCACTTGGAATTTTCATCAGAACTAGAGGCTAGTAAGGTGAATGAATAATGGGATGATTCGTGAGCCTCGAGACATCGGGCAGCTCCAACGTAGCCAAGAAAGGCAATTGCGTGCTAAACGACATATAGGGCCTTTGAGGAGACCCAAACTGCGGAAGCCATCCTTGTTGGTAAGGATTTATTCCCCCAAAGTGGAGGATTTTTTCCATATGGAACCTTGTTTTGTCCACACTAAGGGTTACCTTGCTTGTAAGGTGGATTCGGTCCAGGGTAGGCTTGATACTGCCCTTCCATAGGCAACTGATAAGCATTATACACGGTGTATGGGTTATAAGCCTGCTGAAACTATTGACCTTGGATGTAAGGAGATTGACCCTGCTGCTACAGGGGTTGACCTTGATGATACACATATAAAGCTTGTTGCTACCAAGGCTGACCTTGTTGCTGTAAAGGCTGAATTTGCTACTATAAAGGTTGACCTTGTTGCTACAAAGGTTGGCCTTGCGAGGACAAACATTGAGAGGAATGTTGAACAAACTAAGTTTGTGGTTGCAAAGTTTGATGTGACTACGAAAAAGGTTTCCCTTACTGTTGTAGCAGTTACCCTAGATGCGGCAATGCTTGCCTTTATTGCTGCAAAGGTTGCCCTTGCTGCTGCGAAGGTTTTCGTTGTTGCTGCAAAGGTTGTCCTTGTTGCCGCAAGGGTAGCGAACAGTTCCTGGGGTTATACCTGAGGGTATTGATAGTTCCCAAATTAGATTTGGTCATATCCACTAGGAATAGCAGATTGACTAAGCTGAACATATGGTCTATCTTAAGGAACATAAGGTAGATTAACCAAGGCTTGTGAACAATATGGGATATAAGCTTGTTGGAATGGGACCTAATCCACACACGACTGCTGATATTGGACGTTACCTGACCCGGACAGACCAGCAAGGTTAGGAATAGCACTATAAAAAGGTTGATTCATTCCTACCATGTGAGTTTGTAATACACCCACATTGGTTTCACATGACAGAAGAGGAATATTCGGATCTTACCCCCCTAGGCGGTGCCACAGTCTCTCCACTCGATGGAGGGATAAAAGAACTTACCGAGACTTGATCTAAGATAGTTAGTTGAACCGGAAGATTAGCTTGAAATGATGAAACAGGTTGAGATGGAATGGTCGGTTGAAAAGGAACAAAAGTGACTACAGTTTGTAGAGTGGTTCGAGAGGTCATGTTCGAAATGAACAGACCTAATGTAGGCATAGCATTGGAAGACTAGATGGGGATTTGATATAATGATGAGGCACTAGGAGTACCCAAGACTAACTGAGCTAAAGTGGTTTAACCATGTGGCAACATGGGTCCACTAGTTTTAGGATAGGAGAGATACGAGACTCTTCTTGTATAAGGAAATCCTTCTGGAGGGAATTCATTCCCTGCTCATCATCCACGTGAGTATGTGTAGCAGAAACTTATTAATGACTCAAAGAGGAGATTGGAATTTCACCTTCTGACTCCATAGATGGCAACAATTGGTGACAAGGAACCCAAGACACACAAGGAGATAACTCCAAAGGAATACCAAACCAATCACACAAACTGTAAGAGCACTCAAGAGATATCACAACATAATTGAACAATGGATTCAAAGAATAGACAACAAGCCTCTGCAGACTTTTAGGAGTCTGTGGACTCTCAGGGGTCTAAATAGAATTATTAGAGGAATCTGGATTAGATTCTTGAGGTGACCAGGAATCTGATGGAGGCGAACGAGATGAACTCCTTTGGAGGACCCTTTAGTATCAGACAATGAAGGGGAACTATGAGATGGACTTAATGTTTCAGTGATGATGACTTCCTCCCAACATCAAAAAAAGAAAGGAAAATTCGTTAAGGCCTTAACAACCTAGAAATTAACAAGGAATTACTCAATTTAGGTCTAAGAAGAAACTGCTTAAGATCGACATGTTTATCATGGGAAATTATATTTTAGAAACAAAAACATTACCTTTTCATCTTTTAAGAATCGAGAAAATGGCGAAAAGGTGACTCTAGTTCTTTCAATAGTTTTGTGAGCTTAAAAGGACAAGGTGCTCGACGATATTTTTAAATTTAAAGAGTCAAAAAAGATCAAATGACTGCTCAGGTGAATCTAGGTAAAAGGAGTACCAAGTAACCGTGAACTACAATATACACCTCATCAAATAAATTTACCAAGGACTTGATGTACGTGGAGGAAATCTCCTCGAATGTTGTGTTTGGTGTATCACGTTTACATGGTGGCAAACCCAACTTCCTATGGATAAAGGATTGCAACCTATGGGCATCTCCCTTTATATACACGACGGTAAAGGGAGCACAAGTCTATGCTAGCATTGTTGAATGCCGAAGCAAATGATAACTTCTAAATTTTAAAGATGCCGGAACACATCTCTATCCTAGACCACTAGATATGAATGTTAATGTTTCAACTGCTGCTTAGATTAATTGATATATTTTAAAGTTGATCTTGTAATTATGTTTCAATTTCAAGGCCTTAACAATGTTACCTGTTCCTAAAATGAAAACTAGATGATGAAAAGAAATCCTTCAATTCAATGAAATCTATCTACGTAGGGAAGAAGATCACTCAAATAATGCATCCATGACAATCCCCAAATGCTAAAATAAAAATATAAAATCTAATATTTCATATGATAAGAAAATACAATGCCAAAACAAATCGTAAATAAAAAATTCATTAAGAATGCAACTAATGTAATCTAGTGCAAAGTAAAAGAGAATGCAAGCAAGCCAACAAATATGAAAATATCTTTCACATCAATGATTTGAATGCAACTCAAAATGTTTCGAAAACTGTGAAAAGAATAGCCCTTTCACTTTTTGAAACACAAAAACTTCAAAACAAAACACTTCCTTTTGATTTCAATGATACAATTGATTTGTAATCTATCGTTCGTCAAAAGAAGCTTAAGTGAATTTCACAATATCCACTAATGAAAACAAATTAAGGCACAAGAACCAAAAAGTGATATGCAAAGTATGTCTGAACACACAAAATCTCTTTAATACGAGCAATTGATCTCTAATGTTTGATGGGAAGACCAACGAGTGGATGAAGGTTGACCTAGAAAACCTAGAACCCTAAAAGGTTAATCAAACTTGAAGCACACATAAACCAAGTTAAAAAACAATTGAAATCAGGCAATGACAAAATCAATGAAGAATACACTAGTAAATCATGAGGAGAAGGAAAATAGAACTGAAAATAAGAAGGGAAACCCTAAATTTCTTAATTTTATGCAATCATCGCACCTGTCAAAAGGAAAGTAGCGATCATTGCTACTGTAACTAGAAAACCCACAATATCATCGCGACTATAAGGGTCAAACCCATGATGGTCGAGGAAAAAAAAAAAGAAACCCAAAATTTTCAAGAATAATTCAAATTAAAAACCTTCAAACATCTACCAGAAAGTGACACTGACTCCAGGCAAGCAATGAGTCCAAAAATTAATGGTTTATCAAACTCGTCAAAAGACAAGGTGAAGAAAGGTTAGGAAAGGGTCATAGGCTCCCCAGTGGAGTCGCCATTTTTTTGACAAGGTTAATCCTCTATGCAGACAAATATGATCCCTCTAGCCCAATGAGTGGGTCTAGCAACTAAAGTGACAATCAACTAGACATCTTCCTAGATTATAATTGAAAAGTAGAACAAAAGAGATGTCCTACCTTACTTTGATTCTATTCTGATTTCCTTTGTTGAGATCCTCGAATTGCTTGTGTCACAGACTTGTTCCTACTTATTTAATGCTTATGTACCTGCACAAGTGATCAAGAGACAATAAAGCATGCCAAAACCAATAGCAAGTCAAATACTAACCTAGTTAGTTGATCAAGGAATGCCAAGCTAATACATATGTGAACATATATATTTTGGGAAGATGAACTAGTCGTTGTATTATTATTTAAAGAATGAAGGGAAGCTTACAACCATAGCCTTGATGTTGAAAGGCTCTACTTGAGTGGTAATCCAAGTCCAAGCCAAGAAACTCTCCAAAGACTCCTTCTCCAAGTCTAATGAATAGCCTCTAGGCACATGGTTAGCACAGCAGTGCAAATGGACATAGATCAACCATTTGGGAATGGGAGAGGAGGAATTTATAGGCTAGGAGAGGGATTTAAGACTCCTCCAAAGATAGGATTAGGCCCACATCACAAGGAGGTAGCTCATAAGGATGAGACCAAGAGGTCAAATGAGGAGGATTCGACCTCATCTATGTGAAACCACCTCTAGCTCACCACTCTGGAAGCTTATAGATCATGAAGCTTCTCATCCTCTTTGTGAAAAAATCCTTTTTGATACCATCATAGGTATGAAAGGGAATAGATTGATTCCATCATTGGCTTAACACGATCCAACATGCGATCATTGCGTTTTTAACCTTCATAAGGGTGACAACCCTCATTTTATGGTTTTAAGAGCTATTTCTTCAGGGAAAGATCCAGAGATTTTCCAAGCAAAGTTAAAGGAGGGATATGAACTATATACATGGATGAGTATATTGTATAATGATCACGTTTCGGGCACTTCAGAGTATGTCACAAGGAATTTTAGGAGGTGTGACAAAATACTGTGTAACAGGTTCAATGCTTCTTTTTTTTATCAATAATGGGAAAAGGTAGAATCTACGTAGAAGAAACACGTGGAAAATAATTTGGAACCTATTGTTGGTCATTCCTGAGATGGGGATACCAGAAGAATATATCTTATCTTGAAGGATTATTCTTCAACAAGAGGTCTGCAATATCAACTTCCTTGGGAAGGGTGGAGGCTAACTAGGTTGTACAAGGGTTGCAATGTAACAGGATTGCATGACCAAGATTACATCCACAATGGAAAAAATCTAGTGAATCCTTTGTTTAGTGATCGATGAGAATTGGTTTTAGGAAATGGGTACATAAGTTTTGGTCATGTCAGAATGGTTTATCACACTTTTAAAGTGGATGATCACAAGCTTGAGGGTGAAGATATAGAGAGGATGGATCGACAAAATTGGGGTTCCATACAATGCATTGCTTTGAGCCATGTTCAAAGGTGTTTAAAATAGTTGAGAAGTACACCAAGTGGAAAGTTAGAAAGGACACTAGGTACAAATACTTATCTAATGATTGTCACTGACTACATTGACATCTTTACGTCTCATAGTTTGAGACTTTGGTAAAGAGTGTGAAATGCTTCACGATTTCATCATTTCTTCACATTATGGTTATGTTGGGTACAAAAAGAATCTCATACTAATGTCAACATAAATTTCATTAGTAGAGAGGCATATCAAGATGTGAAAATTTCTTTCCATTTTGCAATTTTGTTGATGAGATTGTTTTGATATCAATACTCTAACTTGCCATGTGTTTTGCATCTGACTCGGTCAGATGTATGTGATAAATTATTTAGAAAAGTTGTTGGGATGGTTGGAGTTGAGAGGGCCTATGATTTCACTAACTTCCTTCATATTGTTGGAACTCTTAATAGAGGTGTTGAAGAAGAATCAAATCCCCAGGGGCTTTATTTTAATAAATCTCATAACAAACAAGAAATCATTTGAAATATTTTTCACCAAGAAACAATACAAAACATTGGCATATTCTTGCAATATGATTCAATATCCATAAATGCTAAAATTGTAGAAGCCCTTAATATTGGATTGAAGGATGCATAAGACATTTTATCAACCCTTGGAATGCAACCAGAAAATTACACTCAATGTTCTTGGTGGGTTAAACCATGGACAGAGGATCAGAATTATCCATTATTCTAAATTGTGGATGAAGTAGTTGATGATTATCCACCGAGTTGTTCCGGCTCTATATTCCAATCTTACTCTTCATTGGCACATAATGAAAGTGAATTGCAAATAATGGAAAGTGAGTGAAGACATGAGTTGGATGAGATTTTAGATTCCATTGATGAAATGTAAACAAAACTATAAAACCAATGGTGGATCTTAATGGTAAGGATATGTTGAAAGCATGTTTGGTTAGTTAGATGAATGGAAATCTAACATTATCCAAAGATAGGTTGATGAAAGTGAAAAATGGGGTTTACTTTAGGCGATATGGGAGGGCTCCACAAAAGGGTGTTTCAATTGGATTTGGAATTGGATCAGATTGTGGGGTGTTGTTTGAAAGCAACTCAATTCTCGCCACTAAACGTACTCCGAGAAAAGGTGTTCCTTGAAGTACAAAACAAGGTGTTTCTTATAGAACGTGGTACATTGGAAGGGTTCGAAGAATAAGGAAGAAGTATGGTAATAGGGTGGTTGATTATCTGTTATGAAACCAGCTCAAGAAAAGATAGAAAATATAGATCAACGCCTTAGAATTCAGCCTCTTCGAGGGGGCAACCTCCTTTACATACATTGATACAAATGACAAAACCTCATTTCTATATATAGGAGGCTAAGGAGTCACAATATAACCCAGCCGACCTAACAATAATAATATAAAGCCACAAAAATAACAATAGAGGGATTCTATGGGGCATAGTAATAACAATATGGGGACAATAGGGGCACAACAATATTAATAGGGGTACAACTACAATAGTAATGGGGTAATCA